>JBBPSY010000070.1:0-26795 GCA_038093855.1 Rugiboletus extremiorientalis
CCACCATCCAGATGACCCCATGCCCGAGCAACTGACCAGATACACCTACTGTGCCAACGCACCCGCCCTCGCATATGCCGCGAGCGTGCTCGTGAGGTCCCCCTTTCTCATCGTCGACTGCGAGGGCGGGAACCTCGGCGCGACAGACGGCGTCCTCTCCCTCATGTGCGTCGGCACCGCCAACGCAGAGCACATCTTCGTCTTTGACGTCCTCGCCCTCCGATCCCGCGACGCCCTCTCCTGGCTCCGCATCGTCCTCGGCCTCCTCGCAGACCCCTCCGTGAAAAAGATCATGTGGGACTGTCGAAACGACTTTCTCGAAATCGCGGCCACGTATGGGGTGTTGCTCCAAGGTGTGCTGGATCTCCAGCTCGCCGAAATCGAATCGCGCGCGTCGTTGCGGGGTGAAAAAGAGTGGAGACGGATTGCGCGCCTGGCTGCGGGCGGTCGACGTCTGCCCCTGTCCCTCGTCAAGCAGAACCCAGACTTGTTCTTGGGCGTGCACAGTTTGCAGGGTATGGATGCCTGTCTCCGGGTAGCAAAGCTATTGACGACAGGCAAGGACCGTAAGTCCATTCGACTGACTCATTCCCTTTGCTCGCTCGCTCGTTCATCCATGCTCACCCGTGTGTTGTTCTGCAGCACAGGTGGTCGCGATGCACAAGACAAACGGTTCGACTATATGGTTGGAACGCCCACTCATGCCGCAGCTTCTCCAATACGCAGCACACGACATTGAAATGATAGGGGCGCTCTACGAGCACTTTAAAGCCGAATCCTGGATCACGCCCCTCAACGAAGACAGCCTGGTCGACAAGAGCAGGCGTTATGCGTACTCGCTCTATCACCAGGGCCGTGTCGCAGACGACCACGTCTTTGGTTCCTGCGCCGTTCTCCCGCTCGATGTCCTCCGCGAGCCCCGCGGTCTCACAGTACCGTGTTATGGCTGCAACCGAATGCAGTCGCTATACTGTTTTACGATTCATCGACGGGGAAGGAAAATTGTCGCGCGAACGAACATATGTCGCGTCTGTCAGATCAAGTTGTTGATCAAACAAGTTAATTACCCAGTCTCCTGGGTCGACGTTACATCCTACGTAAGTTTGATGAGCACGCTCATGTCTTTGAAGTGGCTGATACTTGTTTCATGCAGACTTAGCCCTATAGGTTGCCTTGGCGATTGTATCACCCCGCTTATGAATGTTCCGCACATCCTTGTCACAGACAGCCTCTGTGGACGACGAAACGTATGCACCCATTGCCATGTTTGTCACGTATCCCATGCCGCCCCTTCATCTTGACCATTGACGCTATACTGTGCTGTGTCGAACCACCCTCTGTCTTGCATATTCGCTTTTGTAAAGGATTTGATGTATAACAGGACTCGCCCACGTCGTGCTTTAATATCAATCCGCGTACGTTTCCGCCAGCACCGTTCAGTTTCGCCTGTATTGCGGGATTTGTCGGTTACCTTGAGTGTGAACATTATTGGACAGGTCCGTGGCCAACATGGTGTGTGTTGACATACACGATCTGGGTGAGTCGGACGAGGAAGCTGATAGGCGAGTCTGTTCAGCCCCGCGTACCTTGCATCGCCAGGAGATGCCTCTTATCGACACGGATATTAAACGTCGCCGCTGGAGCGAATGACGGTGGCTGTAAAAACGCGAGACAAGGCTAGTGGTCGTACTAATCAGTGGGCCAGCTGGTGGTAGCCGAGGGGTAATCACAGCCGAGAGGTTTTTCAATACGGTACCCGGGCTGTCCTGACTGGTCATGACCCCAACCAAGTCCCTGATCAGTGACAAGACCGCATGGTAGGTATGAAAGTGGTAAAATGGATTGTTTACCTGCACCCTCGATTGAGGAGAGATGGTGGGGTAATTCTTCCGCGGGCAAAGAATACTCATATCAAGTGTGCTTCCTCGAAGCTTGCGAGTCGCTGAGATCAAAAGGTCCGTTGACCGATTATGGGGAATATGGAGTGACGAAACCGAGTGGTGCTTCGCGTCCAAAACGTCTGTGCAAACAAGGCGGCCGGAAGCTCGTCGGAGTCCTGGTCGACATTGCTGCCCGCGATGGCCGACAGCGCATGGAGCAGGGTTAGTTAGTCAACAAAACACGAGGATCGATATGAAGCCAAGGTGCGTGTCTGATTTCGTGCTCTGACTAAAAACAGGACGTCTTCAGACGGACGGTGATCAGCACGGAGAGGTGCAGACGTAGCAGTCGCTCCAACGAAGCGATGGTAGAGGACTTACTTCAAGCTCGACGTACAGGAGTGAGTTAGGAGACGGAGCACAGCACTGGCTTACATACACCTGTCGATATCAAGGCGATCTCCGACTCTGTGCTTGCCGTAGCGCGTCCTCCCGCTGTTTCTCTCGCACACACTCCATCTGCCTGAACATGTCCTGGCAAAGTGCGCCGTCCTTGCAGATCTCTATCACGCTCGTCATCTGATCCCTCATGCCAGCATACGTCGACTCGAATCTGCTTGGGTCTGGCAAGGTCCAGAAGGCCGCCATTCTAGGTCAAAAGGGTGGCGTATGGGCGAAATCGGCTGGGTACAACGTACGTGCCTTTCCCCCGCATCCCACCCTGGGCTGATCCCTTGTCCCAGCTCTCAACTGGAGAACAAAAGGCCATCATCGCTGCCTTTGACAAGCCAGCGGAGGCACAAGCGAACGGGATTCGTCTAGCCGGACAAAAGTTCTTTACTCTCCAGTGTGACGAGAAACACTTGTATGGCAAGATGGGGGCAAGTACCGCACAGATCGATCCCACAACCACCCTCGGCTGACACCTGATCCTAGGCTGATGGGTGCGTTTTGGTCAAGACGAAACAGGCGATCTTGGTTACCGAATACGTCGCACCGACCCAGGCGCCAGAAGCTACCCCTATTGTGGAGGGTCTAGCAGATTATCTGAGGAACGCCAATTACTAGATGGATTTCCCGATGGTGTTGGACGGTGTGTAGGATGCGACAAGGAAGAACTCCTGTATTCATAAACCCCCATCTTTACCAACCCATGCCCATGCTAGCAGCGCGAAATGTACACCATCACGTTCCTATGAGCAGAGTCCCGGTCTGTACATCGGGGCACTTGACGTATGGTACCTTGTGCAATCTCTGGATGCTAGTACAGGAGCCCCTTGGGATAAATAAAGTAAGGTGACGTAATAATAGTTGCGCGCAGGATGTTTCTCTCTAGTACCTCGTTTCCCTGCGAGCTTGAGCCAGGTAACATACAAACAGTTCTGTGTTGCCGAGTCCGAATTGTGCTTGCGAGCCACATGCCCCAAGTTCGCATCATACGGTAGCACAAGCCGAGGTGGGGCGACACCCGAGTCATTGAATGTCAACGAAAACTTTGAGAAGCATGATCGAGACCGCGAACTGTGAGGCCTCGTTTCTCAAATGGGGTGGCGCCCTCGGGAGACATCGTCGCCGGTGATGGTACATACCCCTGCTCCGCCGCTGCGGAGTTGGGTTATGCAGGTTCGACATATACCATCGCGGCTCCGCGGGGATGATGGGGTCCATTATTCATTCATCATTTCTTTCCCTGTTCCTCTCTCACTCCTTGCGTAAGTACAAACCGCCAGGCGGCATCGCACTTGGTCATGTAGCTAATCTCCGCTCCTGCTCTTTTTCTCCTTCTTCTTTCTCTCACAACTTTTGGATGGCATTGTTTGATACAGACAAGACTAGAAGCAAATGGTGTAGAAATGGCTGTATTGAATTTGTCGATGGGCAAACTGGATTGTCAACTCGGACTACCCGGCAGTGCATTCCCAAGAGAGTGACGAGATTTCGTCACTGCCTTGAGGTGTGCGCCGAGACTCCTCAGAATTCCGACTTGCGCACAAACTGATATATGTGGGACTGATGTCCTGATCATGGGAGCGGCTGCAAGACGGTTTAAGCGCTCTCAGTAGTACTCATCGGGACGACGACCGCTTAACTCTCTTGTCATTTCCGAAGAGTCGAAAAAGGAGTGGGTACATACACCACATATCATAGCCCTGGTAACCTCTCACAATGAGTTCTCAAATGTGCACATGGAGGCATAGTTCAGATGCACATGTCCTTTACTGTAATTTAGGAGACTCGTTCAATCCATGTCAGAAAGTTTTTATCCGAGTCTCCAAGGCTCTACATTACCGAGCGCGCGTAAAAAAAAAAAAGTGGGTACGGCGAAAAAGGATTCAAAGCCCCTGAAAGTTGATCCGAATTTCTTTCATAGCATTGTCGAGGTGAACACTTCGGCAGTGGGAGCTTGAACATGGTACACTTAGGATAGGTTTGTCCCGTAAAACAGGTACCACCATCTGCTCGAGTATCAAGTTCGAGGCTGTCTTACATCTTTCATGAAACATTGTTTGTTCGCTGACCGCCCTGTTTTTGTTCCGTTTTTCGATGGGGTCGGCGCACGAGGCTAGCACACACGCAGTGCCAAGTGAACCGCGACACCTGCCAAATTGGGCAGTTTTGACCGGAGATGAATAATCGGAGTTTACTTGTTGATAATGGCAGTTGCCCGGGACATCACTTACTACTATTCCAGTGCCTATCTGGTCTACGAAACGCTTCCCAAGTAGAAGTGATTATCGGTCTGGGGCCACTGAAAGGGCCGCGTTGGGTACCACATGGGCCTCTGCGCACCGTGCTACCACCGGCAAGTCCCCATTGCCACGTCCGCGAGAACACACCCATCCACATGATGCATCAACGGATGCACTGTTAGGGCGAGGTGCATATGGTTGGAAACAGCTTTGGCTGCGGGTTATCGAAGAATGCCTTTGTGTATGTTCTGTCCCCGTGGTCCGCCGCCATGTTCCCGTTGCGACGGGCTGTTCGGGATGTATGGGTGGGCAGGTTTTTATACCAATGAAGAGGTGGCATATCTTGCATCCCTGCACTCCCTTATCACATTTACCCCCTTTTTTTAGTTATCAGACTTGCCCATTCGTTTGGTGTTTTGCTGCTGCACGTCTTCGATGACGAGTCCCCAAAGCATCCCTCTGGACATGGCAGAACTCCTCTCAGTGCTATTGGAGGCCCTTTTGTATGGTAAGATCCGTTAGTGATAATATTGTGGGCAAAACAGACTGAACGCTTGTGGACCAAGGTTTCTCGTTGTTGATGTTCGGAGGAACGATGCATATGATGTGGTCTCAACGGTCTACTCAGCGGGTGAATAGTAGGATGCTTACGGTAGCATGCTCGTTGCTGCTATTTAGTACGGTGGTATGTGTTTATCGTCATTTTCCTCGTTCTACATCTGACAGTGCGTGATATCCTGGGGGCTACATAGCACCTCGTAATCGATTTCATAAGGATCGTGGAGGGTTTGATATTATTCCGAGATGCATTCCCAGGAGGTCCTGTTGGTTACTTTTCCAACGTGTCGCAGTGGACGTTTGTGTACAAGAACTACGTGTATACTGCACAGACGCTTATAGGTGACGGAGTCGTCGTACGGTTTGTCTTTTGTTCGAAAGGAACATTGTCCGCTGACTGCTGACAGCTTTACCGCTGTTACGTTGTATGGTCGTCCAAGCTTGTCATGATTCTTCCGGCCCTACTTTGGTGTGCTGTGGGTGGTACGCGTGCCTTGAATTTTTGATTCGACTGGGGTCACTAACAACTTCCTCGAAAAGTGAGTGGAATCGGGAGTCCGTACACCGCGTCCCATGTTGCGCAAATTGAGGTCTTTGGTGGGAGTCTCTCTAAATGGATCATGTCGTTTTATGTATCGACGTTCACGGCCAATGTGTTGACGACCCGTACGTCTTTCTGATGCGTATCGAAGAGCACCTGAACAACATCCTGTCCTCCTCAGTTCTGTTGGGCTACCGTATCTGGTCTGTCGACCGCCAAACCTCGAAGCTGTTTGGTGACAGACAGTCCCAACTGAGGCCCATTCTATGCATCCTTGTCGATGCCGGTATGATCTACTCGGTCACCCTTCTTGCGGCATTGATTTGCTTTGCAAATAAGTCCAATGCTCAATACGTGGTCCTAGATATGGTCAGCGCATCTTGCCCACTCTCGCTAAGGAGAGCGATCCCACTGAAATTTCAAACACCATTTCTGACTGCTCAGATCACGCCCATCATCTCCATCACCTTTTACCTGGTCCTTCTTCGTGTCGGGATGACTGACTGGGCAAGCTGGTCATCGAGTTCGCTCACACTCGGACCTGCTCCGAACAACCCAGACCGAAGGAGCAGAATGCAATTCCACATCACGCCACTCACCGATACCGAGGCTAGTCAACATTCATCGATCAGTTCGATGATTCTTACGAGCGGTGAGAACAAACGACGGATAGAGATCCAGTCTGACGGCGCTGCAGAGGCGGTGTAACCCGATTTGTCAACCGGGTTCATTTATCCTCGACGCCCAGATTGAACTGTGTTGGATAGCATGCGACATCCGGATCTTTATCACTCGCGATGCCCCTGGTGATTCTTGCTGCGGAATCTGATGCTATCGGATACCCGTAGTTGACTTGAAGCCGCCGAAGCACGCCTGGTAAAAAAAAAAAAAGTTTTCCCTCAGCTTTCTGTAGCAATATACTGTACAGCATGTGGTGCCCATTTTTGTAGGTTGATGTCATTGTTGTACATCTTGTGTCCTGGTTCAGGGCCTAAGCAGGATCCTACCAGTAAGGGAGTCAATATATTGAGAGTATGTTTCGGACCGAGAGTGGGAGGTGGGACTGTTGGCGCTCACTGGACTAGCTATTTCATTCCGTCAACTTGTCTGGGTCGGGCCATTGTATTGAGCACCGTCTTTAGGGCTCGTTTGAGTGTCGCGGGAAGTAATATATCTACGGTTTTCTATGTACGGGGACTAACAGTTTTTCAACCAGTTGAGCCTTTGCTCCTCTGCATCTCCTTTCCCTTTCAGGAGTCTGGTTTCGCATCGTGCGTGTTAATTTTCGATGTTTCAATTTCCTTGCGAGGTCGGAGAACTCGTTCATGTAGTCCCTCGAGACCCTGCACCAAACTTTGATTTTCGGCCCCCATCGCTGCAATCTTTACTCAAGTTGCGCTTTCTCTGTGATAAAGTATGCCGCCATTTGCTCGGAGTTATGTTGTACGCGCTTGACTTCCTCCCTTTTCATGTTGAGCTCCACTTCGGCAGCGGTATGTGCTAGATTTCTGGGTTTGTTCACGACCTCGTGGGGATCGAAAAGCGTAGTAGCCTTGGTATTGATCAAATAATAAAGGGATAAACTGTGCGAATGCCTGCGTGCTGTTGAAACGAAGGACTTATTGAGGAAAGGCCTGAAAGACTTTTCGCTGTTGGCGAGCCCTCGCACTCACCCGTCCTGAGACTGACGTTTGACTACATGTTAGTGGCAATGTCGTATGTTTGACTCGGACGCTGACCGATCGATCTTCGAGCAGTGAAGCGGCCATCAAAGCTGTCCGTGTCAGTGCAATGCAAGGCACAGTCAAAGGATCTGTGCCTGTGTAATCAGCGTCGATTATTCTATGTATGAAATTACTCCTCACTTTGTTTGAAAAAACTCGTTTCCCTGCTGTCCGTCTTACTATACGTTTGTATCTGTCAGTATGTACCACGCATGATCGTATCGCGCGTACCTGTACAGGAACCGGCCGTCGCATAAAACTGTACTTGTGATCAAGGCTCCTGCTGAATGTTGAGTTGTGCTTGCAGCTTTACGTGATGAGATCCAAGTTTGGATTACTCATCAGGTCTGCATCGTGCATCCACTGCACACAACGGTATGAGTAAACTATGTCTGTATCGTCCTCCGGCTCTCCCTTCCACCAGTAGAGGGCCACCTCCGCTCAGCGATGCCGAGGATCACATCGAGCGGGAGGTCGCACGGAGTACCTTATCGATCGGAGAGGCTTCCCGCGTGAGGAGAACATCTGGGAGCCCCGTTTCTTTCCACTTGCGGGACGAACATGGTATCAACGAGTAGTTCTGGGAGCACCAAGTTCAGGGGTGAAGAGACCCGGTGCATCCCCTTGCGCTAGTTGGCGAAATTTATTGCGACACGACGGTTCCCTATCGAGCAGACGTCGGCCTCACCAGGTGAGATTTGACATGCCAAGTTTCACCACCCTTTCACCCCTATTCCCATCCATTGACAGTCCCCCCGTTGCATTTTCACTCACCCTGTTTATCATAATTTTATTCTCGTCGTTTGTCATCGTCTGATCCCTGTTATCGCTATTTAGTTGTAGCTGCCGTCCCTCGGCCCAGTTTTTTTCTCCAGCTCTTCCCCTTCGTACATTTATCGCATCCTGTGCCTGTCTTGGCTTGAACATACGCATTCACCCGAATTTCGGAGCGCCGCTACTGGATCAAGATTATCCTGACGCTTACCCATTCGGTTGGTATCTTACTGCTGCGCCCTTTGAACAATGGATTCCCTGAATTCCCGTGGTATACCCCTGGACAAGGCAGAGCTCCTCTCAGAACTAATCGAAGCACTCTTGTATGGTAAGATCCGTTAACAATAGTATCGTGGGCAAAGTATACTGAGCGCATGTGGGGTTAAGGTTCTTCATTGATGATGTTTGGCGGAACGATCCATGTGATGTGGTCTAAACGATCCGGTCAGCAAATGAACCGTAGGATGCTCACGGTTGCATGCCTGTTGCTGGTGTTCAGCACAGTGGTGTGTTTATCGTCGTTTTTCTCAGTGTACACGGGGTTGATCTCTGATGATTCTCTCGTGGCTAAATAGCACCTCGTGATCGATTTCATAAGGATCATGGAGGGTTTGATATAGTTCCGAGATACCTACCCAGGGGGTCCTATTGGGTATTTTTCCAACATGTCGCACTGGACATTTGTGTACAAGAACTACGTGTATACTGCGCAGACGCTTATAGGAGACGGAGTCGTCGTAAGTTTTTTTCTTCTTCGAGCGTAACGTTACCCGCCAACTGTCACGATATTGACAGCTCTACCGTTGTTATGTTGTATGGCAGTCTAAACTTGTCATGATTATTCCTACCTTACTCTGGTGTGGTGTACTCGGTACGTGCATCGGTCCTTTTTGGCGTGGCTGGAATATCTGATGTCATTTCTGAGAAGTAAGTGGAATCGGGGGTCAGTATATGGCATCGCATGCTATGCAATTCGAGGCCTTTGGTGGGACTCTTTCTCAATGGATAACGTCTTTTTACGCATCGACGCTTACAACCAATTTGCTGGCGACTCGTACGTGGTTACATTTTTCGTGTGTTTCGAGGAGAACCCCTGAGAAGCTTTCTGCCCCCACCAGTTTTGTTGGCGTATCGTATCTGGTCTATCGACCACCAGACCTCGGTAGGGTGCAGCTACCGACAGCGCCAACTGCGGTCGGTTTTGCACGTTATTGTCGATGCTGGCGGGATTTACTCCATTACCCTTCTTGCGGCATTGATTACCTTTGTAGTCAAATCCAACAGCCAATATCTGATTTTAGACATGGTCAGTATATCATCCTCCCGTCCGCTAACGAGAATTGTTCACCTGAAAATTTTCTGTGCTATTCCTGATTACCTAGATCATGCCTATCATCTCCATCACGTTTTACTTGGTCATCATTCGTGTCGGGTTGGCGTCGAGTTCGCTCCAACTCGGGTCCACTAGCAACAGTGCAGACGCAAGGAGCAGAATGCAAGTCCACATCACGACATTCACCGACACCAAGATCGAGGATAATCGCCATTCATCGCTCAGTCCAATGACCCATATGAGTGGCGAGAGCAAAGGCCAAAGCGAAATCCAGTTTGGCGATGCCGTTGAGGGGGTATGACCTCATTCGCCGGTTGGGCTTGGTTATCCACAGTACCCAGGATTACCTTGGTTGAGTGGCGTGCAAGGTATCGTGGTACATATTTTCATCTTTTTTGTCACTCGCACGACACCTGGTGATTATTACTGTGGAACCGGGCGCTACTAGATATACCTCCGCTGACAAGTTAAAGTCGCTCAAACGCCCGGTTTGTCACTGTTCTTGGCTATCTGTAACACCACGCTGTACAACACGTTGCCCCTTTTGTAACAGCGAAGTTGTACGTCTCGCGTTCCAGCCTAGGCCTGTGCTAGGGACTGGGCAGGCTTGCCAGTGAAGGAGTCAACACAGAGAGAACAAGTCCTGGTCCGACTCCAGTAACATCGGCGCAGTGCCGGGCTGGACGGTTTGTCCCGTCGACTCGGTGCGTGTGGTCTCGATTCCTTGACTCGTACTTGGCAGTTGGTGGCACGTTTCGCAGCTCCAAGACACTCCCTGGAGTCCGGGCTATTGGCCCAGCGTGTATGATGGTTCGACCCTCTGAGCGATCTGCCTGGTTCAGCTGACGAGTTTTCATCGTGATGTTACGGCATGGCAAGTCACGGTGACCTACGATATGTGCACTCTTGGCCTCAATACAGTGGGCTCAGGAGCTCGGTGGCTGTCAGAGACGTTTGTTGGATGGTCTAAGTCAAACGATGAACGAGTAGTACTGGAGTTCTCTTACGTACAAGAACGCAAGCACCCCCGGTCACTAAACAAATACCAGGAACTTGGCGTCCAACAGCACCACGACTCACTTATAAACGGGTGGCAGGAAGCTGTGGTCTTGGAGACACCATGTCCAGATCTCCCCAGGATGTGTACGCAAGATCTTCGTCTTCTCCTCGCGGTTATCCCCTATGGACTCCTGAACCAAGCAACGAACTTTTGATGCAACGCAGAGATGGTCTCAGAATTGGCGATGTCGGCGTCGTCATTCCCGACGACGGTGGTTTTGATGTCTTTTTCAATGTGTGCTTACCTCCGGATCATCCTTTCCACCGTCGCTATGGCGTCCCCGAGGGCTTTACTTGCATCGACCAGGGTGAATTAGACATCAGAACCATTCCCAGCGCAGAGAATCCCGGCCGCATCATTTCTTCTTCTTCTGTAACACGAGTCGGGACGACTGGGCCGTCGAGTGACGCTCCGCAGAGGTGCATCTTTTTTTTGTCACTGAAAGACGGCGAAACCATCTGATTGCACCAATATTCCTCAGAGACGAATCGAGTTCCCCAACCTATAGATTCAGCCTCTCTTCCAGTGAAGGGGCGCTTCTCATTCTTCCGAAAGGTGCTCAACGATGCGAGCTCTTAAATGACGGTCTCTTCCTAGAGCAAGCGAGCCGACACGGCGCGGAGTGGTATAATTACGCTGTGAACCGCCGCCATCGGATCATCAACTGTGACTCTCTTTATATCATCACCGGTATATACAAAACGTGTTCTTGGTCTGTTGCGGCATTCGAAAACACTACGGGAAACGACCATTACACGGCCCACTTCAAGCAGATCGAGAGAGATAATACTGCACCAATGTATAGCTGGGAGACTACAAGGGCTTTGGATTGGCGCGTTGGGCCTGATACCGACTATGGGATTCCGAACCAGGCTGTATTCATCCGTGGGTTCAAAATCGCGTTGCGGAGTGGACTTTTAGGCACCAAGTGGATCAGCGTCGAGGCAGATATTCCATCTGCACGACCCAATCCCACGACATGGTTCAGCATCGTTCCAAGCAACTCTTGGTTGCTTGACGGTTTGGCGAGCTTATTGGGGTACGGGGGCAACAATGTTTCCCAAACCGCCATGCATACCACGGGGGCTGGGCTAAGCGAACAGCAACCGCTGACGGACGTCCCGGGTAATAGTGGACACGATGGGATGCATACTGAAATCCAGCGGATACCAGATGTACCTCCCGTAAGACTCTAAACCAATATTTATGCAAAGGTTGGCAGTTCTGACGTGCTTGATAGGCATTTCATCCCTCGGACATCATCAATCAATATTTGCTTCGCAAGGTCAGTTATGCTGCAATGTTATGGGATTGTCGGATACACTTGCCTGTGTTAGGAACCTTCAGCGAACATCGCAGTGACCCATGACAGTCATTGGATTTCAATGCTTGAAGACGTTAGTCCTTGGTGTCATGATCCGCTGTCCGCGTACCAAATCTTGATCATAATGCCTTAGAATTTGCTTACGTCACAAGACCTTGTGCAGGGATCTCAGCTCGAGGCAGTACTATCCCGGCATTATTGTATAGTCTCACGAGAAGGCAAGAGTGTCGTTCATGTGTCATCATGACTGCTGAAGCATGTCTCTCCTAGGGGTTGTCTGTCTGGAGAGAAAAAGGTCAGTCGCTGTTGGTAATGAAACCACCGATTCGTTTAAACTTTGAAGCAGCGGTCCGGACGCGTTAGACGACAACGTGCCACACGCTACCATTGAGACAAGTGTAAAAAAAGTTGACAAGCAGAGTCCCCAAAAGAACATGGGAAAGGTCGATTCTCAGAAAATAGCCGAACGTCGACGTACCCGACGTGTCGCCGCCTGGACTGTATCTCTCGTACTGCAGAAGACGGCTCAGGATGCTGGACTAGAAGAGATTGGTGCTATTTTGCACCACACTACGGGAATTAAGAGTGCTTCGCTGTATGCTTTCAAGTGTGGGTCATATATGTAGTTACCTCTGCTGACTTTTTGCTGTTCGCAGGAACGTGACAGCACCGTCGCCGTTGGTGTTACATGGGCACACAGCAACCACTACATTTGTGTCATTTCTACCTGGTGATCGCGTCCTTAGTGCGTCCGAGGACAGGACCGTTCGGCTGTGGAACGTGCCTGATGGTGATCAGAAGGTCCTTAAAAGGGTTCTCGTGCAATCAATCATCGTTTCACCCGATGGGCAACGACTTGCAACTGGAGGTGAAGACGGAAAGATCACAATATGGGATATATCAATGTCTGAGGAGATTTCCCAGTCAAGTGGGAGCCGTCTCAGTGCCGTGAGGTCGCTATCCTTTTCCCCAGATTCTAGCCGGATTGCAAGCGGCGCGCAGGATGGATCGGTGTCAGTATGGCGCACTACAACAGGCGAACAAGCGGCTGGACCGTTTAGAGAGCACAGAAATCACGTATGTGGAATCTACTACGCCCCGGACGGAAGAAGGATAGCAAGCTGCGATAAAGAAATGGTTCTGATTCGGGGTAATAATCCTGCTGTTCGGCATAGGATTGCCGAGAAAGCGTGGTGCCTGGCGTGGACCCCTGATAGTGATGGACTTTTTGCCGGGTGCATCGACGGCTCCATCAAGTATTTCGATCCTTCCAGTGGCATACTACTCGCCGTATGGGTCTGCCACAGTGATGCTGTGCTCTCCATCACACTGTCACACAGCGGTAAATTCTTTGCCTCTGCCTCACGCGACAATACTATCCGCCTCTGGGAAACTGCTACACGTTATCAAGTCGGAGCAACACTACGACACAGTTCTAGTATTCACTCCATTGCCATCTCCCCTGACGGTTGTCAGCTTCTTAGTGGAGCACAGGACTCGTGTATCCGTTTATGGCATCTGAAGAAGATTGCACCTTCACTTTTTGAAGACACGCACCAAGAAAGGGATGGTGTAGTGATTGTGAATGTCCCTCCCATTCCCTTCGACGACAAGGCGAAATCTGCGCGTAAATCGGTATGTGATTTGCTGATCGATTCTCTCGTTCAAACCATCTCGGTGTCCCTTACAGCACGATGACGCGTCGTATCCACTGCGCACCGTATGTTGTTTTGACATTTTTATGTTTTGGTTTTATTTTGTCGCTTCGTCCAGTCATCAGTCACTAAGCCAGTCAAGCGTGATGCAGCAAAACTTCCAGTATTGGTTCCGTCACAGGTGAGCGAGCATCCACATTAACGATTCATCAACTGACTATTGATAACATATTTCTCTGAGAGCAGCTACCTAATGATGTATGTTACCGTTTCTTGTCATAGATTCCCATCTCCGCTGTTCCGATGCAAGCGCACCTATGCATTCCTAATTTTTCATCATTAAAGCTGCGTATGTACTTGACTGATTTTTCCATAGCGCACAACTGTGTCAAGACGAAGCAGCAAGGCAACGACCAAAGAAACAACGACGGCACGGGATATCTACAGCATGTGAGGTGTCACTGCTAAAGATAATCAGGTCAGATCTGATCACGTACGGTAGCCCACCCGACTTGTCCCTGGACCTCACAGGGCTTGTTACACAAGATAACCATCCGTATTCATCTTACAGTACTGGAAACACTTATCAAGGAACACTCCAGGCGAACCCTAGGCCCATCCGAGTAGCCTTATCGTCAACTCTTTGTGTTCAAACGACTTATCTCTGGATTCAGGTTCGAATCAAAGTGATAACGAAACCTTCTGCCCCGAATGACTCCGCATCCGTGTCTAACAAAAAGGTCGGTTTCATGAGCGAAAACGAGAACCTCAGGTATTCAATTGTTGCATAGAACCTTCGCTGGGAAATCGGTGTTCTGCAGAAGCTTGATCACATTAACGTCTTTCCCCTCCTGGGGTTAATCGACGTCGCGAGTTCCACCGCTTTAGTTTTCCCGTGGATCGAGTATGACACCTAACATCTTATCTCAAATGCTACAACAATAACCTAACGGGACCTTTGAGACTCGTCTTAGTAAGTGTTGGTCTCAATTTGATGCCTCTAATCACTAGACGTCGGCATCACAGATCAATGATGTTGCCATGGGGCTGGAGTACTGTAATGATCGACTCACGGATAAATTATCTAGTCATTGACATATCCCGCAGTGCATTCTCAGTTCGTCACACATGGAAGTCTGTCTGGTGTATGCCTGATCCTATGCACTGTCTTCCACGTACTGATTTTTAAGTCTTCCAGTCGACTGTCCTTGTTCGCGGCAACGGAAGAGCATGCGTTGGGGGTTTCGGTCTCTTGCCCCTGATATCTAAGCTCCAGGGTCTGCCACTTGCTAAAATATACGCGACAAACGGAGCAATGCGCTGGGCAGCCCCTGAGCTTCTCAAGCAAGGCGAAGGGAACATGGAAATGGCCATTCCAACACCCGGAAGTGATGTATACTCGTTTGGTGGGGTCATGCTGCAGGTTCGCTTAGCTCTGACCTTCGATGTTGAGACTATTTTTGACTTCGTTACTTATCGCCACGCGCCTATTTGGCCTGGTAGATCCTTACTGGCAAGCTACCATACCATCACATCCCCCGCGAAGAACTGGTCCTACTCGCGAAGTTGAGAGGGGATCCCCCAATGGGTGATGTCACAGATCCTCTTGTTACGGAGCTTCAACGAGCCTTTTTACTGCGATGCTGGTCCACTGGGGGCAGCGTGAAGCTTCGGCCCTCCTCCACGCAGGTTGTTCGGTTTTTAAAGGACCAGCTAATGGAGGTCGTGATATCAATTCAGCAGGGATTGAGAGGAAGCAATGTGAGAATACCCTCTGAATTTCCCATTTGGTAGGGACAGCCACAAGCTGACCGCGATTGATTTCCAGGATCCGACCACTTTGATCATTCCCAGCGATCTCAGACAGCACCTCTGCCGTTGGATAAGCAATGGGCAGTCATGCAATACCCCAGTTCTCGGATGGGATTTTCCTGCACACTTGCGCGACGTTCACCGGGTCCATAAAACGTCAAACTTTAAATGTCAGTGGGCCGAGTGTCGTGAGGAGCTCAGCAGGAATTCCTTTGTGGGACACTTCCAGGAGAAGCATCTGGAGTACCGATGGCCATGTCCAACATGCAACGCTTCGTTCACCCGTCGATCGTTGATGGAAAGATATTGCGTTATTTGCGACGGGGGACGGGCTGATGTAGACTCAATGTGAGAACCGTTGATCTGTAGTAAGTGTCCCCCTTGCGCATCACCTCATTGAACATTCATGAACTAGATAGACACATTACGAGTATGTACAGGATGTATTGGTTGTCGTGGACTGGAACCTAGAAAGTCTACTCGAATCACAGCTGACTTTCGTCTTCGTTCTTCGGCAGTGTTCAGTGCACTTATTTCCTGACGTAGGAACTGCAATGTTTCTAGAGAGTATGCAAATCCTGTTAGCGTTGTCCAAATGTCCCCAGTCCACGGCAGAACGTGACATGAGGCATTAATTCATGAGCACAGAATATTACGTAGTCACAAAGTTGTCCGACTCTCCATCGCGCAAGCGAATCGAACCCGACGGCGAGCCCGTCCAGCGCAATGGTCGAAGGACTCGAGGTAGTCATCAAGTACCACAGTGCATGTCGCCAGTCTCGCCACCCCTGCGACACCTTCGCCATCCTGAAAAGGGATCTTGCCCATCTCCGCGTGCACTCCCCGTCCCAGAAGAACGTCCGGCGCGTGAATGGGACGTTCATCCTCCACTGGCCTATGGTGGGGACGAGTACCAAAGTGGAAGAATTAACCGTGCGTGCCAAACGGTGTTGGTGCTTTGCCGCGACTCCCATCGCGCTGATACTATGATCGCACGCCTCGATGTGTGAATATGCAGGATTCCCTACACACGCGCTGGTTCAAGCTATGTAGTGATGATCCAGAGGCACTCAGGCTTCGAGATTCCCTCTCCATGTAAGCCTTTGCCATCTGCTCCACCCATCGCACCGCGGATCTCACTGCGACGCGTTGCTTCCCCCAACCACCGGCCTGCTTCGTGGCTCTAGAGAGTCCATCACATTGACGCAAGAGCAAGTCGATTGACTCTTTGGGGTGCTAGCGTTGGCTTTGCTGACTCGAGAACGTGTTTTCTTAGTGGTGTTTTGATTCGTTCTACCGCTGGTGCAGAACAGGCTTCGCAGGATGCTCCGCCAGGCTTGCTCGCGAAGAAACCCAAAGAGCCCTTGCTGGAGATAGCGCAACAACCTATCTCCGCGTCGGCTCCGACGTCCTCTTCCCTCGTGGCGCCCCAGCCCCAACCACCACCACCATCAGCTCTACCATTACCACCCCCTCCTACGAAACTTCCACCCAGTGCCGTACGCCCTTGTGCCCTCGTCGGGATTTCTCAACTGACGACATGACAGCCCAGGCTTGACAGACAACCAGTCCACTTGAAGAGACGAATGAGTGCCGTTGAAAGCCCATCGAGCCTGACACGACAAAAACTGGACATGCCAGATGCACAAACCGCGACGCCGCTCCGATCAGTCGATGGCCAACCCCAACCAACTCACCTACCCACCTCCCCTAGAGCAGCCCGACAACGCGGGCCATCGATCCCTGGGGATCCCACGAAAGCGATCTTCCAGCTCACGCGAGACGACGCCACGCCCTCGACACACGCACATGTGCTTACCGTGCCGATTCCCCTGGAACCACGGACGATATCCCCTTCGCCACCGTGCGAACCAGGCGAGATGAGACCCCACACACCTCTTCCCATCCTGACCCCCGTCCTTGGTCCCTCTCCCCTGGGATCGGGGTTGGGATCGGGAACGGGAACGGCCCATCGATCACCCCTGAATCACCCCGCACTGTCCACTCCTGCGCCTCCCTCGCCCTACCCGAGCTCCTCCTCGTCATGCAACGGCGACCCCCACGCCTCCCGTCGACGCGACCGCGTTGTGAACCGGCTGACGCGTGAACTGTGGGACACGCGTCGGCAATTGACGGCGATGCAAGCACGTGAACAGGTCCTCTTGGATGACCTCGAGCAGCTCGGGGCACGACCTGACAATGGCAGTGCTAGTGCCGGCGCCGGCGTGGCTCGGAACGTTGTCTCGCATGACGGTGCGTCGCGCTTTCCCCCCGTCGATCCTGAGTGGTTTTGACAGTGTGACCGGACAGAGCTGTTGCGATTGGAAGCCGAGCTGAGGGTGGAGAGGGCGAAGAGGCTGCGTGCGGAGAGGGCGTTGAGCGATGTAGAGAGGGAGTGCAGAGCGCCGTTCGTCGTCCCGGCGTTGTTCCAAGCGTTCATCAGCATATCCGAGCTTTCGGACTGAGTCTGTGTTTCAATGCTTGCCACCTCATTTGGATTATCATTGTACGTCGACCACCCATAGCGGCATTCTAGTTCAATAATCGTATATGTACACTAAAGGCGCTCCACTGCAGCTGGCATTCACCATCACCACTACAGGTTTGATTACGCCATGACAGACAACTAAGTGTAGATCCGATACAAAAACATGTTGCTATTCGACTTGAGACTAGCAGCGAAGCGTTACCAACACTGAAATGAATACACGCAAGCAGCGTTAAGGAAAAAAAGAACGGAAAAGAAACACATGAATAGCTGGATGTGACTGTGGCCTGGCTGCACAGTGGGAAGGAAAAAGGGCAGACACGAGTAGAGACCCAACAAGGGTACACAGACTGCTAGATTCTCGGTCGCTTAGAGAGCCTGCTTACATCTACGTCGGTAGCTGTCCGCTCGATGTGGTCGAACACGGAACCGAGTGCATGTGCGAGATCTGGAGGAACAGGTCCGCTCGCAGCGGCCATCATGTCGTCGAATTTACGCTTCAGACCATCAAGTTGTTCTGGGGAAAAAAAGACAACAGGTTGCTTTTATGGACGTGAGAAAGCATCGTCGTGCAGGGGCATCATTCTACTTACGGGGCTGTGTCTTGCCTGGGGCGCGACCTCTTCGGTCGCAAGCACGTTTTCTACTGATGGGTGTTCCTCTTCTTCCTGTGTGCTGGGATGCGGCGGCGGCGGAATAGCGGGGTGTACTGGCGTGGGCCCAGGGGGAGCAGGTATCGGATGGGCCCCAGGTGGTCCCGGTTCCACCATCAGATGTGGAGGGTGCTGCATATTCGCAAAGACTGGCGGGGGTGGTGGTGGTGGTGGTACCGGAACCGGAACCGGAACCGGAACTGGTCCTGTTTTTGGTGTTGCCTCCAGTTTGAACTCGGACGTGTGTGGTGGTCTTCGAAAGGAGGCCGGAAAGCTTGGGTGGGCTTCGGCGTGTGTCATGCGTATTCGTAACAGGTGCTCGTTGTCGTCCATGACGGTGATACGGAGCCAACCGCCACAATGGTAGCGCGTGATGCGACTCCGTGATTTGCGGTCCGAGTCCTGGGTGCGGGATTTGGACTGTTCGCCTTCAAGTTGGGCACAGAAGTAGGTGACGACGGTAGATTTTCCACCGCGCTTTGTCTTCTTTTGGCTGTGGGGATGCGTTTTGTGTCAGGAATCAACCATGTAGGGGGGTCGGAGAGAGAGAAAAAAAAAGGACACACTTCCAGTGATAATCTGACGCCTCGGCCAAAAAATCCCTTATTCGATTCGAACGATTGTAGAGATGTTCACCGGCAACAAAGAAGCCGGGAGGGACGCTGACCATGGTATCAAAGTCGAAGGGACGAGTCTTATTGAGGGTGACGAGGTTGAGAAAGTCGTCAAAGGACATGGCGGCGGTGGCGATCTGACCGCGACCAGATGTCTCGGCGGCCATCTCCGAGGCGACCTTGCGCGCGTTCTGCTTCTCCATGCAGGCTGTGCAGACCTTGAGGTGACCTCCGCCTGTGCGCCGTGGGGGAAAGGTGTGGATAGGGCCGGTATATGGACATCGGGTGCACTTTTGCGCGAGGGGGTGCTCGCAGTCGGGTGGGATGTTGAAGGTGTGCGGGGGCGGCGGGGAGGAGGAGGAGGAGGTCGCTGGGACGGACGGTGAGGACAAGCGATAGAGCGGGGATGAACTTACCTTGCATGTCGGTCGTCTCGCACTTTCTTATCCCTTTTCTTTGTCATGGTCACTCGCACTTCATACAGTCACGTGATCTATTAGAGCGCTACCCCTCGAACAACGTCCCCCCACGCGTCCAGGTGTGCGACCATCCGCGCACATTTCGCGCGGACGTCGCCCTCCGCATCGCTCCCAAGCACGAGGTACAGCGGCCACGCCCGCCCCGCCGCGACACCCTCCCCCCGAACGACGTCCACCACGACGCTCATCGCCTTGGCTGGATCACCCGGCTGCTTGCCCGCTATCGCGCTGTACCTGACCAACGCCTCCGCACGCTGTTCGTCGTAGTCGGGGATCGGGTTGGACACATCGAACGCATTGCTATAGATCCCCTCTGTCCTAAACGCGCCCGGCTCGACAATCAGCACCCGAATGTGTAGCGGCGCCAGCTCAACCGCAAGCGTTTCGCCCATCGCTAACGAGCATCAGTGCGCGATGGAGATTTCCGAGAGGCGGTCCCTTACCGTGTATGGCTGCCTTGGAGGATCCGTAGAACCCTGGAACAGTGATGAATAAAGTCCGAGGCATTCCACGCACGCGGCGCACTGACCCAATCCCTAGTATCGGCATTCTTGGCACAAATCACGGCGAGAGACAAAGAAGTAGCAGGCACCTTGATCTCTGGTCTCCAACCAGAACGGCTCCCCACGATGACCACAGTCCCGCTTCTTTCTTGTTCCAGAGAAGACGTCAGCGGTCAACGTTTCCGAGTTGGTCACTTTAGGCTTACGTCTGCGCATGTATGGCAATATCGCATTCGTGACGTTCAGCGGTCCAAAGACCCCTACTTCATACTGTGTGATCATCTTTTGAACGCTAGCGCGTCGAGTCCGCAACAAGTCAACGATCGTGGCACGGTTTCTCACTTACCCGCCCTCTTCGAGAAATGCAGGAAAACCGGTGCCCGCATTGTTCACCAGGACATCTATCGCTCCCCATTTCGCCGCCGCCTCGGCCGCCACCGCCTTGATGGTTTCCAGCGGCGACGTGATGTCAAGCGGTAACAAGCACAGGTTGGGCGAACTCGGAAAATCCTCTATCTTCTCGACAGAGCGTGCTGTTGCGATAACACGATCTCCCCGAGACAAGACGGCGGTGACAAGACGGCGACCGAACCCGGAAGAGGTCCCTTGGACAATGCATCATTAGATTTGAAATGCTGGGGGTTGGATCTGGATGTTAGACACCTGTTATGAACCACACCTTCTGACTCGTCATGATCGCGATATCTGGCTAAGCTGCCACTGGCAATCGATTGATCCCACGGGATTGGTGTCACACGCCGCACGGTGGGCGCGTGAATAACGTGGAGTAGAGTTCCAGTCCGTTACGTTACACTCCTGCGCAGGGCTGTCTTTCTGCGAGAGCGATGTTCACCTGGGACACCACATCACTGGTGCTGTATGAGCATGAACGGGAACAGATGGAAGATGCAGCTCACCGATAGCTTATCTCTTACGTAGTTTGCCATTTACCTTTTATTACATTTCTCAGTCAACCTTTCGTTATACATCGTAGTACAGTATTCTCAGCGATGGGTGTCGAGGTAGAAATACAGGCTAGAACAAGACGCGGCGAACACATTTTCATTGACGTTTTGTGCACCACGGGTGTGTTGGTCGCTATTATCAAATCCCTCGCTCCATGTTTACGCAAGAAGCTTGCTTGTAGCTCAGTTAGCCTGGAGCAAAAAGTATGCGAGGCCCACCACGAGTTGGTTGTGCGTGGCATTAGCAAACCGGGATCGAATACCGGGAGACAACTGGGTAACACTGCTACAGCGGGAGGCTTTCGCGTCGCGGCAGTGGTCTGTGAAGAGTAGTATGAGACGTATGTACGTACCCGCAGTTGTGTCGACACCAGTACTATAGCCTCTTACAGAAGTGCTACAAAGGATCATCCATTCAAACCCTGTCAGGGCAGGCCAAGACAAATATTGGCGTGCATCGCTTCTGATTATTATGGAGCCTCTTGTTCGGCATAAAACCAGCGACGGAGGTTGTCACATTTCCTTTGGGATGGGCCAAGTTCATGCAAATCTGCTTTTGAAACTGGCATGTCGTCCGCTTCCATTGGCTCTAATGCCACCTTGTTTGAGAATGCGTTCTACGTCGGGATCAATCTGCAGAATATCTTGTATGGTGAGTCTGGCGACGTTGACGCCGTGCACTCTCACCAATCCACTGCCAGGCATTCAACTCGTGCTCTATTTCAAGACTATGCGTGTCCTGACCTGCAGGAGAGAACCTCGGCGATCCGACATGTTTTATGCAGTCTTCAGCAGTATGATGCTCCTCTTGATTACAATTCGTGTATCCGCCGCTGCGGTATTGGGTCAAGAGATATGGTTGCTGGACCGAGACTATCCAGGTGGGCCCTTCGCGTGCGGCAAGGCACATGCATCGGACATTTACATGAGTTTTGCGACGACGGCGACTATCGTTCTACAGCAGATGACAGATGGTCTCATGGTAAGATTGAAGGGTCGAACGTAGGAGCGCTGACGTGAACCTTGTTCCCTTCATCCTAGCTGTATCGTTGTCGAAACGTGTGGGTTAGCACTCGTGCCATCATTTTACCATCCATCCTGTGGTTAACCACCATCAGTGAGCATCATTCTTCCATTCGTCTTGGCACTCTTTTCACCACACGCCGAACTAGCCTTGGGGATGCTGATCCTCTGGACCTCAAGTACACCCGCCAGTGGGCCCGGAACCGTTTTTTTCAGTGGCATTTCTGCCAAGCTTGGGCTGGCGTATTACTCTGCCTCGATCTTTCTAAATGCAGCTTTGGCATGCATGATCTGTTATCGATTAGTGTGCCATGCAAGGACGGTCGAAGGACACCTCGGAGAAGAACATGCTCCTCCGTATTCCGGCATAATCATGCTCCTTGTCGAGTCCGTGCTACCATACACGTTATCCGGAGTCGCATTTCTGGTATCATATGGGGTGGGAAGTCAGACGGCGATCACGTTCTCGTGTGTGTATACATTGATGATGGTACGTTGTCGGGACTCCATTTCCGGAACGAGTGGAGGTGCTGACCGGTTCGTAGTGTGTTTCGCCACAGGTGTTGATCTTGCGCGTGGCCGAAGCAAGGGCGTGGCCGAAAGCCTCAGTTGACTCGTCCGCATCGGCGATGGTATTCTCTCCGGGCCATGGAGACGCGTCTCCTTCATTCCGCTTTAGCGACACTGGAGCGGTAGTCATGCATCTAGAGACGTCACCGAGCGCGTTTCCGACTCGTCCCAAGTCGTGCGAAGATCCAGACAAGGTGTAAGCTCAGTGTGCTATGCAAGCATGGTGCTTGTAGCAGATTTGCTGCACATGCGCATTGGAAAATCCAAGGTTCATAAAGATCCGGTCATACTTCGTATTCCGTTCCACTCTTTCGAACAATCCTTCACATTCGTTTAGATGACACTCGTTTATATTCCGTTACATAATGTCCGTAACAGCGACCCTAAGTTGGTTCTCAATCGAACGTTGAGCTTTATCTTTGGACTGACGCTATGATTCGGGGCGCTCTGTACGCGCGGTGTGTAGATACAAGTAACT
Organism: Rugiboletus extremiorientalis; assembly: GCA_038093855.1. NCBI lineage: Eukaryota > Fungi > Basidiomycota > Agaricomycetes > Boletales > Boletaceae > Rugiboletus > Rugiboletus extremiorientalis. Next base: position 23,125 of record JBBPSY010000070.1, read on the forward strand.
AAGGAGTGGTGGCGGAAGACGGGAGAGGGCGGGTAAGCGCGAAGCGCTTCGGCCCGGAAAGAGGACACCCGGTGGGCACTGGAGAGAGCTGCAATCCCCGCTGGTTTAGTCCCGGGAGACGACGCATGCAGCGATGGGTGCTTACCCAAAAGTTAGGAGTTTTCCGCCACTGTGTGTGACTTCAGCTCCTTCGACGGATTGGGGGAATGGTGTGTTGCAGGAAGGTTGTGTGCAATTCTGGGTTTGCCTGCATGTATGGGGCTAAGATTTGGGCGTGCTTGTGGAGGTAGATGCACATCTTGCAGTCACTTAGTATCGCACAACCAGTTCCCCTGTGCTTCACCAAATCTCATGGATCTGGTACCGGCCGGGTGTCTGGCCGGTTTATGTGGACATAGTCTGGCCAGCCACATGGAAGTGGTACCATTAAATAGCACTGGTGATTGTGGGGTTGGTACCGGCTGGTCATTTGACCCTAATATAGCCACCATTTGGATTATATGGGTATGTGATTGTGGTATCGGCCAGATGCCTGACATTTCAAATGTCTGGCTGGTACTACCTTGCAGACCATGCAGACAAACACATATGTAGTACCGGCCGGCCCTTGGTGTCCTCAGCTGACTGGTGAGTACCCCCCTACTGATCACATATAGAGACCTGAATTGTCATATCCATGATCTCTGTTGGTCAAGCGACCATCTCCGGTCGTTTCCTTTACATCTCCGGTGTGCAACCATCATCTCCGTACTCGGTTCTATAACCAGTATCCGGAGTTGCGTGCTTCCCTACCGGACTTCCGTATGACGTCACCCTTCGTTCCCCTTGACGTTCTGTTTCATGTTCTCGTACCTAACCATGTGTCTCCTGTCATCCTCCATATGTCTCCTGTCGTCCTCCATATGCTCCTGTCATACTTCCTCATCATTTGTTTCACTTCGTAGTTACCATCTGTCATTTGCTACGTATCCTCTTCCGATCTCAGTCCTGGTACGTAGTATAAGTACTGTGCCCTCCGTCTGTAGACCTCAGTTTGAAAATCAACTAAGTCACCCCTCCTCGCCCAAGTTCCTTTCCGACCTTCCTTTACCCTCCTCTGTACTACTTCCCAAATACGAGGACACGAGGTTCGGCAAGGGCGCGACACATAAGTCCTGCGCCAACGTCCTTATCCATTGAGTACCCTTGACCTCCTTATCCTTCGTCGGACCTCTGCCCAACTTCATACTGACACCCCGGAACTCCATTGGACTTGTACCCGGAGGGAACAGACTTGACAAATGTGGTACCGGCCGGTCAGTTGAGGATACCGAGATCCAGCCAGCACCACCCTACTGGTCACATATAGATACCTGAATGTGGTACCGGCCGGACCCTGGTGTCCTCAACTGACCGGCCAGTACCCCCCTACTGATCACATATAGAGACCTGAATGTAGTACCAGCCAGACCTTGGCCTACTGATCACATATAGAGACCTGAACATGGTACCGGCCGGCCAGTTGAGGACACCAAGGTCTGGCCAGTACCACCCTACTGATCACATATAGAGACCTGAATGTAGGACCGGCCGGACCTTGGTATCCTCAACTGACCGGCCAGTACCACCCTACTGATCACATATAGAGACCTGAATGTGGTACCGGCCGGGCCTTGGTGTCCTCAACTGACTGGCTGGTACCACCCTACTGATCACATATAGAGACCTGAATGTAGTACCGGCCGGGCCTTGATGTCCTCAACTGGCCGGCCGGTACCACCCTACTGATCACATATAGAGACCTGAATATGGTACCGGTTGGGCCTTGGTGTCCTCAACTGGCTGGCCGGTACCACCCTACAGATCACATATAGAGACCTGAATGTGGTACCAGCTGGACCTTGGTGTCCTCAACCGACTGGCTGGTACCACCCCACTGATCACATATAGAGACCTGATTACAGTACTGACCAGACACCTGGCATTTCAAATGTCTGGCCAGCACTACCTTGGCATTGTGGACCACTTGGACAAACACATACATGGTACCAGCCAGACATTGGGGTCTTCAATTGGCTGGCTGTTACCACCTTTTGGATCACATATAGAGATATAACTGCAGTATGAGCCAGAAATTCAAGACAATGACACTATTTACTCTTTGTGAATGGATAATAATGACAAGACAATGCATAGTGAGTAAGACTAAGGGTGCAACCAATATTATGCATAGTCTGAACCACGACGCTTCTTACTTGGTTTACAGGAGCGCTCTGACCTCCGAGACTGAGTAATAGTTGGTGGGCCAGTGGAGGGTGGGTGATCATATTGTTTCTTCTGCCTCCTCTTAGACTTGTCCCCAGCACCTGCCTTTGTCTCCTCCGCCTTCTCCCCCACATCTTGTTACGGTAGAGCGGTCCCCTAGCCCTTTTTCCTCTTTCCTCGCTCACTGGTACAATACTTAACCATACTTACACTACGATTGTTACGGTAGAGCGGCCCCCTACCCCTTTTTCTTCCTTTGTCACTCGCTGGTACGATACCTAACCTTACTTACCTTACGACTACCATAGGCGAACCCCTAATCACAGGGTTAGCCATCCTCTTACCGATTACCTAAGTACCAGCGAGGTTTACGTTTCTTTATCTTTGTTTACTTATGCTTTCCTTTCTGCGCCACTGCCCAGTGCAGTGTCGCCCTTTGTCCTTCCTTGGTTCCCCTCGACCCTGCGGCTCCGTGGGAACCTCGGACTTCCACTTATATCTTTAGCGCATGCCAGCCTCATTGCTGCTGCGCACCCCTTTCGTCTGGCATGCTTGCATGCCCCTTTTGTCAGTTCGCACTCAACCTCACCATTGAGGAAGTGCTCCCTTTCTACTTCCAGCGCATCCCTTTAGGATACGCTGGACCTTTTCCTCTTCCAGCAGATACATGTCCATGGTCCGTGCTAGAGTACAGCCACTCGTGTACTCTATATAAACCCTGGTGGAACCGGCTGGAAACCCCAGCTAGTTCTACGCAATCTACGCGTATCTACTGGCATCCAAAGAGCTCGCTCCGCCTTCTACACCTTCAAGGCTCCGCTTACTCTTTGTGGTCTAAAGGTCGCCCCAAGACCTGCTTGCAGAGTTCTGGACTTAGGACTGTAGGCTTCTGTATCTACGTTGTCCAGTGTGTTACGGTAGAGCGGGCCCCTTCCCCTTTTTCTTCCTTCCTTAACCACTGGTACGACATCTAACCCTACTTACACTACGATTATCCTAGGCGAACCCCTAACCACAGGGTTAGCCAACTACTTATCGCTTACCTCAGTACCAGTGAGGTTTACGTCTCTTTACCTTTGCTTACTTATGTTCCCCTTTCTGCGCCACTGCTCGATGCAGTGTCGCCCTTTGTCCTTCCCTGGTTCCCCTTGGCCCCGTGGCTCCGCGGGAACCTCGGACTTCCATTTACATCTCTAGCGCATGTCAGCCTCATTGCTGCTGCGCACCCTTTTCGTCTGGCATGCTTGCATGCCCCTTTTGTCAGTTCGCACTCAACCTCACCATTGAGGAAGTGCTCCCTTTCCTCTTCCAGCATATCCCTTTAGGATACGCTGGACCTTTTCCTTTTCAAGTACTTACATCGCTTGGTCCGTGCGCGTACTTGTACCCTATATAAACCTTGGGAGAACCGGCTGGAAACCCCAGCT
>JBBPSY010000072.1:0-26656 GCA_038093855.1 Rugiboletus extremiorientalis
TGTAGCCAAGGGTTAGTGGTTCCCACGCCCCCACCAACCCTAAGCGAAATTCCCACACCCTCCAGCACCACACCATGTGTAATCCAAAAGTACCAAACATTGTAACAGTTTTGCACCTCACTGTATGTCAGAAAAGGAAAGGGAGCACCTCCACAAAGGTGTGGTTGAGTGCAAAGGGATAAAAGAGGCATGCAAGCATGCCAGAAGAAGCAAGTGCGAGGTAACAATGAGGTTACCATGCGTGAGTGATATAAATGGAAGTCCGAGGAATCTGTGGAGGCCATGGAGGCTGTGGATACCAAGGAAGGACAAAGGGCGACACTGCATTGAGCAGTGGCACAGAAAGGAAAACATATGTAAGTAAAGACAAACAAAGAAAAGCCTCACTGGTATGAGGTAAGCAATAGGAGGATGGCTAACCCTATGGTTAGGGGTTTGCCTATGGTAATTGTAGTGCAAGTATGGTTAGGTGTTGTACCAGTGGGTGAGGAAAGAAGAAAAAGGACTGGATGACCACTCTACCATAACATTACCCTCTCCTAGGGTGGACAACCCCTGTAGTCCACTAGTCCCTGTCCGGTCTGGACATGTCTCCCTCATTAACCTCATAGTCCTCTCCTCCCCAGGATAGATCGGAAGTAGGGAAAGTGTTACAATGCACACGGTATCTCAGTGGCGAACCAAAAAGATAGCTGTCGTTGGGACGTCACTGGACAACGAGGATATGGAAGCCCTCGGCCCTAGGTCCAGAACTTTAGCAAGCAGGTCTTGGGGCAACCTTTAGACCACAGAAGAGTAAGCAGAGCCTTGAGGTGTCAAAGGCAGAGCGAGCTCTCTGGATGCCAGTAGATACGCGTGGATTGCATAGAACTAGCTGGGGTTTCCAGCCGGTTCCACCAGGGTTTATATAGTGTACACAAGTGGCAGTACACTAGCACGGACCATGGGCATGTATCTACTGGAAGAGGAAAGGGTCCAGCGTATCCTAAAGGGATGCGCTGGAAAGAGAAAGGGAGCACTTCCTCAAAGGTGAGGTTGAGTGTGAACCGCCCAAAGGGGCATGCAAGCATGCCGGACGAAAGGGGTGCGCGGCAGCAATGAGGCTGTCATGTGCTTAAAGACATAAGTGGAAGTCCGAGGTTCCCATGGAGGCCGAGGGGCCGAGGGGAACCAAGGAAGGACAAAGGGCGACACTGCATCGAGCAGTGACACAGAAAGGAAAGCATATGTAAGTAGGAGTAAACAAGAGTAAACCTCACTGGTACTGAGGTAAGCGATAAGAGGTTGGCTAACCCTGGGGTTAAGGGTTCGCCTAGGGTAATCGTAGTGTAAGTATGGTTAAGCATTGTACCAGTGAGTTAAGAAGGAAGAAAAAGGGGAGGGGGACCGCTCTACCGTAACAGAAAGAGGTGGTGGTATAGCCAGGTTCGTTCTGCTGATAGGCAAGGTGAGGTGGGATGGGAAGCATGTCATTGGGGTTGTCTGAATCTCCAAGGGGGCAATCACGTCACACGTGTCCATGTTCATGACATCTAAAACAGTAGTGATTTCTTCATCGGTCCATGGGGGTGACATGGATTCCTGGGGGATGTTACGACGCACACGGTATCTCAGTGGCAAACCAAAGAGATAGCTGTCGTCAGGACGTCACTGGACAACGAGGATACGGAAGCCCTCGGCCCTAGGTCCAGAACTCAGCAAGCAGGTCTTGGGGCGACCTTTAGACCACAGAAGAGTAAGCGGAGCCTTGAGGTGTCGAAGGCGGAGCGAGCTCTCTGGATGCCAGTAGATACGCGTGGATTGCGTAGAACTAGCTGGGGTTTCCAGCCGGTTCCACCAGGGTTTATATAGTGTACACAAGTGGCAGTACACTAGCACGGACCATGGACATGTATCTGCTGGAAGAGGAAAGGGTCCAGCATATCCTAAAGGGATGCGCTGGAAAGAGAAAGGGAGCACTTCCTCAATGGTGAGGTTGAGTGCGAACCGCCCAAAGGGGCATGCAAGCATGCCAGACGAAAGGGGTGCACAGCAGCAATGAGGCTGGTGTGCGCTAAAGATATAAGTGGAAGTCCGAGGTTCCCATGGAGGCCAAGGGGCCGAGGGGAACCAAGGAAGGACAAAGGGCGACACTGCATCGAGCAGTGGCGCAGAAAGGAAAGCATAAGTAAACAGAGATAAAGAGACGTAAACCTCACTGGTACTTAGGTAAGAGATAAGGGGTTGGCCAACCCTGTGGTTAGGGGTTCGCCTAGGGTAATCGTAGTGTAAGTATGGTTAGGTATTGTACCAGTGAGTAAGGAAAGAGGAAAAAGGGGAGGGGGACCGCTCTACCGTAACAGGGGAGATGCTGGGGTGATGGAGTCATGATGGGAATCGGGGGTGGACATGGCATGTCCCACATGAAGTTGGCGGAGAGAAGTGATGACACCGACGCGGCGGAGACGATGGGGGGAGGAAGGGACAGGGGGATCAGGATACTGCTCAGGGTGGGCAAATCGAAGTGGGCATATGGGGCCCGATGAGGGTCGCATTGGGTGGATGGGATAAGGCAGCGGTGGGGATGGTGTAGCAACCCGGAGGCCGTCGAGGTCCCTTGCAAGGTCGTTGATGATCCCTGTGATGAAAGAGTTGAAGCATTCCCTTGTGGTGGGTCCTGAGGTATTCTCCATCTCGAATTCAACTGTAGCACCTGTTACGCATGGGCTTAACTGCAGGTCGTCGAGCTAGGTAACACTTGAGACAAGCAGTTGGCTGTATGTAGAATAGCTGCGAGGGAATGAGGGAACAAGGGGATTGAGGTGGTGAATGGCGGAGAAGACCTGCAGCAAGCGTGTCAGAGATAAATCCACTTGTGCAGATTTGGGAGACATGGGCAATGGGTGAGGGAACAGGTTACCCCTCGGTGGTCCCAAAGGTTTATGGTTCTTGGATGAGGAGCAAAGCGAGGAACAATGCTTTGTGAGCTTAGTGATGACACACAGTAAACCAAGACTGCGTGGAATAAGCTAAGGAATACAGTGAGGTCCCTAGCTATTTATCTAGTAATACAACCCTGAGCCCTGGGTTGGGGAATGGGCAAAGGGGAAGGTCAAAAGACGTTACAAGGAAGCTCACCATAAGGGTGGGCTGCAGAGTCCACAGGTTTCCAAGAACGGAAGGAGGAAATCTGCAGATTTCTGGAAAAGGGAAAAGGGGATCCACAAGTGCAGAATTCTGTGGAATAGATCTGTGGAACAGATAAAGAGATCCATGGATTAGGTAAGGAAATCTGCAGGTGGTCAAGAAGAGAAGGAGGAGGTCCGGAGTGATCTAGGGGAGCTCCGTGTTATGCAAGAGCATACTGCTAGCATTGTTGACTCAGCTAAGAGGATGACTGGACAATGGGGCAGTGGATGCTCTAGGGGAAATAGTGTACACGTATACTGTGGTGGGCACAGGCCCCAAGGCAAAGCGGGGAGTGTACAATCAGAGGAGTACATGGCCATTAGAGAGAAGCGAGAGAGGGCCGACGAAGGAGGCCTTGACAATAGGAGCGGTTCCCACCAGCTAGGGGGTGTGGGAACAGACAAGAAGACTCTTGAAGAACAGGATCCACCAGACACAATGTCCATAGGAACACACCTGTTGTCGGGAGCAAAGGGGGCAAGATCCACCGGATAGACATCCATAGGAACACACTCACCAGGGTGGCTGTGTGTGGGAAGAGAGGGGCTTCCCTTAGCAGCGAGAGGGAGGAGAGACAAGGGTTGGGACAAGCCCTTGGAGCAACGATGTTCTAGCAATAGGCTGAGATTGCATAGAATAAGCTAAAGAATACAGGATGGTATCTTGAGCTTATATACTACTTGGCTTACAACCCTAAGCCCTAGCTCTATGCCCAGGAAGATAAGAAGCAGGGCAGAGGGCATGACTAAATAGGCATACAACCCTGGGCCCAATGGGGTCAAGGGTAAAAGGAAGCATGACTCTTGTGGAGTCATGCGCTGAAACCCACAGGGTTTCCAGAAGAGGAACTGTCCTAAGAATAGAATGGTAACCCTAAGCCCAGGAAGATCAGAAGTACAGGGCAGAGGGTTTGATGATAAGATAGTGGATGACTCAACAGGAGTCATCCCATTCGGGAGCGTCTAGGCTCCAGGTCGGCGAGTTGCTGGCGCAATTTGTTGACGAACTGCACGGCCTAATGGTTACTAGGAAAAAGAGTAGGCCTACCCCAGGTAAGGCTGTCCGATTGTAACACTCCGGTGTGTTGACTACTGGTATGTCAGGGAAGACTAGCCAGTTGTCTTCAAAGTAAGTTACTGGGGAAAAGGAGAAAGGGGAAAATGATAGTCTCATCCGAGAGGTGGGGCATTCAACTGTAACAGCACTGGTGGAGGAGGCAGGAGAAACAGCTCTAGGCTCATCAGGAGTGATGACCCTCTCAACAGTGTCAGCAAGGGTGGGAAAGAGGGTGGTCGGCTGTATTATCACTTCCTCTTCTTGGGCTTCGGAGGAGCGACTGACTCAGTCCCAGAAGGTAATGGGGGGTGGTACAGGATGAGAAGAAGGGGTCGATTGGCGTTCATCTACTCCTGCAACATTCCCTCCCTGGTAGATTCTCGGGCAAGGAAAGACAAAGGAGGGGGAGAGGTATTGGTGCCGCTCAGTGGGGGTGGCAGCCATGAGTATGGGATGGGTGATAAAGGCCATATCAGCCGGGGGAATGTCGTTGACAAGGGTGGTGAAGCCCGCTGAGTAGAGGAGGTCCAGAACTCTGTTTCGGATTGCCAAGAGAACCTCTGCAAGGCCGAAGTCTCTGGGACCACTCCCGTATCTAGTGTTGTTGTTGGAGAAGAGGGTTCCGAGGAGAATGACTTGGCAGAAGAGCTCGATGAGCTGGAAGAGGACAACACTGGTGGAGAGCACCCAGTGGTGGCGTACATGCTGGTCGAGGGAGTGGGTCTGGATGGCGATGAAGAACACAACTTGTTGGAGGTGGGAACTAAGGTGGTGGACTTGGACAGGGGGCTCAGTGGGTACATCAAGGTCAGGGAGCTCATTAGTCATGGATTCTTAGTATGGGGTGTGGATGGGACAGTACTGGTCTCTGCAGAAGCAGCTGTGTGTGGTGCGGTGGGTGATGGCGTGGTCAATTTCTCTGAGCAACTTGCTCTTGGTGACAGGGGTACAAGGTTGGGCGAGGTCAATGTCTTTGACAGTGATGAAGGTGCAATGAAGGTAGGCAAGGGTGAAGGTGTTGGTTCCGAGTGCTGCTGCTATCTGATGGCAGTAGGAAGGTTGGGACATGGCAGAGTCCTAAAGACCCTTTAGGTCTTTATACTCCTGGAGTATCTCCTTGGCGTTGGCGAAGTTTGGTTCAGATTCCCAAGTCGTCTCAGAGATAGGATATCCTTTCCAGGCAGCTAGATAACACCGCATCCTTCCTTTCCCTTTATGGCTGATAATGTGGCTTAATTTGTAGTCTTCCTCCGAACATGCCAGATCAGGTGGTGGTCAGGAGAAGTTGGGGCTGTGTTCATTGGTTTCGACGAAAGGGGATAGAAGGGAGGCATGGAACACTGGATGTATTCACCATGAATGAGGAAGTTCTAATTCGTAGGTGAGGGTGGAGATGACCTTCATGATGGTAAAGGGGCCATGCCATTTCGGGGAAAGCTTCCAGTTGGACGATAAGGGGAGATTAGTCACCTCTAGCCAAACACGGTCGCCCTTCTTCCAGGGATTGAACTTCCGATGAGATCGAGACGTCATGATTCACTGGGAGTTTTCTAGTGCGGCTTTTGCCTCATCCCGTGCGGTGCAGAGGAGGGAGAGGCAGTCAGCCAGAGTGGGTATGAATGTGGGTCCAATCTTCGGATATGAGCAGGGTTGATATCTCATAAGGAGGAAGAAGGGGGATTGTTTGGTGGTGGAGTGGATCATAGTGTTGTGATGGAACTTGGCCATTGGGAGAACATCGACCCAGCCGGAAGGGTTTTTCTGACAGAAGAGGCAAAAAAGGTTTCCAGCTCCTGATTTACTCATTTGGTCTCTCCGTCTGTCTGTGGATGATACATGGTAGAGAGAGCGACATCGTAATGGAGGAGCTTGGAGAGCTTGAGTGCAAAGGTGAAGGCAAACTGTGGTCCACAATCGGAGATTATGTGGTCATGCAACCTGAACCTTGGGAAGACATGAGTGAAAAAGAGTTTGGCGACCCCTTCGGCAGAGATGTTTTTGGAACATGGCATGAGAATCACCCCCTGGGTAAGGCCGTGGTCCACCATGACCAGCACAGAGTCCAGGCCTGCTGCTGTTGGGGGTAGGCCAGAGATGAGATCCATAGAGATGTGCTAGAAAGGGTGGGTAGCGGTGGTGGCAATTGGGGAAAGAGGGGGGTTCATCGGATGGGTGTTAACTTTCATCTGCTGGCAAGGGGCACAGCCGGCGATGTACCGGCACACAAAGGTGGACATCCCAGGCCACCAATAGTCATGGGACAGCAAGGCAAGCATCCAGGCAAAGTCTGCATGTCCCCCATGGGGAAAGTTATGAATACTGGAGATAAGGGGCTGGCGGCAATCCTTGGGGATGTAAGTATGGCCGAGATAGGTAAGATTGCACCTGTCAAAGGCCCAGTCGTCTGGTTAGGCTCTGGGGAGTAGGGAAGATCCTTCGTGCTTGGCCTGAAGGGCGGAGACCACTACAGGGTCGGAGGGAGTGGAGGCAGCGATTTTGTCGGCAATGGCGAGGTCAAGCGAGCAGGCAAATACCTTGTCAGGAAGGAGTTGAAGAGCGACGTTGTTGTGGGAGGTGTCAATGTCATCCTTCCTGGACAAGGCGTCCATGGGGCCCATTGCTATGCTGGGCAGATGGGTAAAGGTCAGGTCATAGTCCTGTAAGAACATTTGCCAGCGGGCATGGTGGCTGTTACGACGCACACGGTATCTCAGTGGTGAACCAAAGAGATAGCTGTCGTCGGGACTTCACTGGACAACGTAGATGCGGAAGCCTACAGTCCTAAGTCCAGAACTTCACAAGCAGGTCTTAGGGCGACCTTTAGACCACAGAAGAGTAAGCAGAGCCTTGAGGTGTTGAAGGCGAGGCGAGCTCTCTGGATGCCAGTAGATACGCGTGGATTGCATAGAACTAGCTGGGGTTTCCAGCTGGTTCCACCAAGGTTTATATAGAGTACATGAGTGGCTGTACTCTAGCACGGACCATGGACATGTATCTGCTGGAAGAGGAAAAGGTCCAGCGTATCCTAAAGGGATATGCTGGAAATAGAAAGGGAGCACTTCCTCAATGGTGAGGTTGAGTGCGAACTGACAAAAAGGGGCATGCAAGCATGCCAGACGAAAGGGATGCACAGCAGCAATGAGGCTGGTATGCGCTAAAGATATAAATGGAAGTCCGAGGTTCCCGCGGGGCCATGGAGGCCGAGGGGAACCAAGGAAGGACAAAGGGTGACACTGCATTGGGCAGTGGCGCAGAAAGGAAAGCATAAGTAAACAGATATAAAGAAATGTAAACCTCACTGGTACTGAGGTAAGCGATAAGAGGATAGCTAACTCCTGGGTTAGGAGTTCGCTAGGGGTAATCGTAGTGTAAGTAAGGTTAGGTATTGTACCAGTGAGTAAGGAAAGAAGAAAAGGGACTGGGGGACCGCTCTACCGTAACAGTGGCAAGACAACTTCTGAGGTTCATGGAAGTAAGTCAAGTTCTTATGGTCAGTTAGGATGGAGACAGGATGACCAGTACCCCGTAAATATTGCTGCCATTCCTCCAGGGCCATGATGACTGCAAGTAGCTCCCGATTGTAAATGTCATAGTTCCACTCCACTGATCCAAAGGTCTTAGAGATATAGGAGCAGGGATGGAGATCACCATTGACATCTTTTTGCATAAGGACGCCCCCAGCAGTGGTGAGGGAGGCGTCAGTCATGACAAAGAATGGTTGGGATACATCGGGGGTTCGCAGTATCAGTTGTTTGAGGAAGGCATTCTTCAGTGTTCGAAATGCTTGTTCCTGGTCCGTTCCCCAGGTCCAGGTTGCGCCTTTGCACATGAGATCATGGAGAGGTTTGCAAATATTGGAGAAAGTGGGAATAAATTTGCAGTAAAAGTTGCAAAACCCAATGAACGATCTGACAGCCTTGATGTCTTTCAGGGCAGTCCACTCCTCAATGGCTGCGAGTTTGGTGGGATCCATCTTAATGTTGTCTTTTGAGACCACAAGTCCGAGGTATTCGACTTCGGTCATGTCAAAAGAACACTTCTCTGGTTTGAGGTAGAGGTGTTGTTCTTGGAAGCGTTGTAGGACTTTCTCAGTGTGCTCTTTGTGAACATCAGGATCCGAGGAGTGGATGAGGACATTGTCCATGTAGATGACAAGCCAGCCTTCCGCAATATAGTCAGTGAAGGCGTCGTCCATATATGCCTGAAAAGTGGCAGGTGAGTTACACATTCCAAAGAACATAACCATTGGCTCAAAGAGCCTGAACGGTGTGATAAAAGCGGCCTTCCACCAGTCTTCGGGTTTGACCAGGACATTGTTATACCCCCAGCAGACGTCTAGTTTGGTGAATATAGATGATCCTTTTAGCTTGTCGAGGAGATCAGAGATACAAGGGAGTGGGTACGCGTTCTTGACCATATGACTATTTAGATATCAGTAATCCTGGCAAGGGTGGAGTTTCCTGTCCTTCTTCGCCACAAAGAAGAAGGAAGCTGCTTGAGGGGAGGTGGATGGTTGTATTTTTCCATTTGCCAGGTTTTCGTTTACGAACTTTTGACAAGTGTTGATTTCATTGGGGTTAAGAGAGTAGTTTTTGGCCTGCTTTGGAACAAAGGAAGGGAGTAATTTGATTTCATGATTGAAGGGCCAGGATGGAGGGAGTTCGGTTGCCTCTTCGTCAATGAATATGTCAGTGAACTGCTGGTATCCCTTTGGAATGGTTTTCGTAATCTTGGCCGTTTCCTGGGCCAGTGTGGTCGACAACGTTATCTTTCAGATGTGAGCAGGCATCCTTTCGAATTGAGTGAGGTAGGCTTTAGCTAGCCTGTTGTCGATGTCCAAGTCAAGGTACTGTAGTAGGTATCATTGCGCTAGGGCTTCCTGGCTGTTGCACTTTCTTTTGACCAATGATGGAGGTTTTATGGACACCTTCCAACTACTCCAATCAATTGTTGGGTTTCAGTCTCCTAACCATGTCATTCCAAGAATGATGCTCTGTTGTTTTCCACTGGAGAGTACGAGGAAGTCCCGATCTTCCTCATCTTCATCAATCTGGATATGAAGGCGGACCTTATGGGTTATCGTTCCCATCTTGTTAATAGTTCCATCCGCATTGGTAGCAGTGACCAGCCTGGTTAGACAAGTGAATGGCAATTTGTGTTTCTTGGCAAATGCATAGTCAATGAAGCAGGAAGTAGCTCCACAATCGATGAGGGCAGGTGCAGTGACAACAGATTTGCTCCCAACTGGAGAAAGAGAAACTGGGACGAACACAGATTTCTCATTTCTTGATACTATTATAGTTGGGAGAGTAGGAGAGCAAGACGTTGCGGCAAGTCTCCTTTCTAAAAATCCTTTCCAACACATGTGGTTGACTTGTTCGACCTCATAGGTGGCATGTGGTTCTTCGGCATCTTCATCATAGCATTCTTTGAGAACCTGGAGGATCTCCTTTCTATCTTTCTGTCCTCCCTCCAGATCAGCAATATAAGTGTCTAGGGGGTCTGGGGAGGAGGAGGCACTCGTTTGCATGGTCCTAACCTTTCTGGTTTCTTCAGAGTAGAAGTTGAGGAAGTGGAGGGGATCAGAGTGGAACTTTTGCGCTGCATGGGCTGTCTGTAGTTTCTGTGCCCTGGATGATTTCAGCTAATACAGCCAGGTTTATGACAGATGTAGCAGAGTCTATCCTGATTATGATGGGCCCGTTCGGGACCAGTGAGATTGATCCTGTCTACATCCATTGCGTTGGGATTGTGGTAGGCTGACTGAAATCCTCCTTGATGGAAGTCTCGGAGGCATTCATGAGCCTGGGTATGGTTACTGGCAGCAGTCATCCATCCGTCTAGTGTAGTGGGCTCCATTCTGCGAAGGATGTCTCCGACTAAGGCATAGTGTAGACTCTGGCAATAGGCATCGTTGATCATGTTCTCATCAGTGATGCCGAAGAGGCTGAGAAGGAGGTTGAATTGGGTCGTATAGTCTTTGAGTGCCTCAGCAGATAATCCTTTCATGCGGAGATTGCGGAGTTTTCTTCGGGCGTCCACCAACTCATTCTTGGCAGAGAAGGCCTTTTTGAACTCAGTAGAGAAGGTGGCCCAGGTATCAAAGCCTGGGTGGGTACTGGGGCTAGCAAGTTTCGCATAGTATCCTTCAGTGAATATGCAGCCCTGTCCTTCACCCATCTTTGCTAATGCCATAGTGACTACTTTGGCATCCTCCAACTTGTCATGCTTGACCTGGTGCCAAGCTGCCATTGCTTGCAACCACCAGTTAGCATCTTCTACTCATCCGGAGAAGTCATGGGGTAGTGACTCTTTGCCCATGTCATTGTCTGATTCTTCTTCTTCGACGTCAGAGTCAATCCCATGGATGCATATGTCGGGGTCTGGAATTAATGCTCCTACAACTGAGAGGGTGGTACCAGACACAGGAATTTCAGTGAGCCTTCTACGGGACTCGGACCTGCTCTCAGAAATTGTTACACCAGCACCTGAGTGTGGGTGACTGCTTGTTGGATTAAATCCAGGCCTGCTGGACTTTTTCGTGAAGTGACTAAGAGAGGGAACAGGTGCAGGAGTGGAAGAAGGCGAAGGGGATGATTCTTGAGAGTGCTGTCTTTTGATGTGGGTTTGAGTCCAGTGAGCAACCTCAGTGGCATCCCTTTCAGCGACAGAAAGAGAGGAGGAGCCGGGAAGTCGTCATTCTTGAGCTTGGGCTTTGTTGTCCACAATTACTTTAAGCACTGTCTTGCCTTTCTTGTCCTGAGCGATATAGAAGGCACGATCCTCGGGTGAGAGATCATTGTATCTCAAGTCTTCCTCTGTGGTGACTAGTGGGGAAGCTTAATAGAAACCCCAGTGTAGAAGAGTAGCTAGTTCTTTTGTTACAACACACACGGTATCTCAGTGGCAAGCCAAAGAGATAGCTGTCATTGGGACTTCACTGGACTACATAGATACGGAAGTCTGTGGTCCTAAGTCCAGAACTCAGCAAGCAGGTCTTAGGGTGATCTTTAGACCACAGAAGAGCAAAGCAAAGTCTTGAGTTGTCAAAGACTGAGGAGCTCTCTGGAGTGCCAGTAGATACGCATGGATTGTGTAGAACTAGCTGGGGTTTCCAGCCAGTTCTGCCAGGGTTTATATAGTGTACACGAGTGGCTGTACTCTAACACAGACCATGGACATGTATCTGCCTGAAGAGGAAAAGGTCTGACATGTCCCAAAGGGATATGTCAGAAAAGGAAAGGGAGCACTTCCACAAAGGTGTGGTTGAGTGTGAAGGGATAAAAGAGGCATGCAAGCATGCCAGAAGAAGCAAGTGCGAGGTAACAATGAGGTTACCATGCATGAGTGATATAAATGGAAGTCTGAGGAATCTGTGGAGGCCATGGAGGCTGTGGATACCAAGGAAGGACAAAGGGCGACACTGCATTGAGCAGTGGCACAGAAAGGAAAACATATGTAAGTAAAGACAAACAAAGAAAAGCCTCACTGGTATGAGGTAAGCAATAGGAGGATGGCTAACCCTATGGTTAGGGGTTTGCCTATGGTAATTGTAGTGCAAGTATGGTTAGGTGTTGTACCAGTGGGTGAGGAAAGAAGAAAAAGGACTGGGTGACCGCTCTACCGTAACATACACTATATAAACACTGGTGGAACCAGCTGGAAACCCCAGCTAGTTCTACGTAATCCACATGTATCTACTGGCATCCAGAGAGCTCCCTCAGTCTTCGACAACCCAAGACTTTGCTTCACTCTTCTGTGGTCTAAAGGTCACCCCAAGACCTGCTTGCTGAGTTCTGGACTTAGGACCGTAGACTTCTGTATCTATGTTGTCCAGTGAAGTCCCGACGACAGCTGTCTCATTGGCTTGCCACTGAGATACCGTGTGCGTCGTAACAGCTCATTTGTGGGAGCACCTAGAGCACTTGTGCTTTCAGAGGGGTGCGATGGATTCATCATCTGAATCTGGGATTTGTGAAGTGGCAGCAGCATTGGAGGTGATGGCAGCATCAAGTATTCGAATGCTCTCTGCACTAGGGACGATCTCAAGCCTGTGAGCGAGAGTAAACACCTGCTGGATACAAGTATCGGCAGGTGGACCTTGTTGTCCCTGGTACAATTGAGCAGGCTGATGCACACAAAGACGTGGGTCAATTGTAGCAGGTGGATAGTCCACAGTGGGGGTGATGATCAAGGGGGTCCATGGGGTGAAGCCTGTCATGGGTTGATCATACTCTTGGAGAACTTCTTGTTCCCAAGAGGTGAGCTCCTCTTGCCAGGGGGCAGTGACAGGCGGCAAAGGGGATGTAGACTGTGGTAAGATTGCAGTGGAAGCAATGTGGGCTTGGGGTTGTTACCCCTTGCCTTTGCCTCCATGCTTGCCATGCTTGGTCTTCTGCTGCCCATTTCCAGGAGCACCACCCAAAGGTTGCTGCTGCTGTTGGAAAGTGGGCTGCTGATTTCCCTTATGCTTGACAGCACTAATTTTATGTGCTACCTGTTTACCTTTTCCTTTCATCTGGCGCTGTTCCCAAGAGAGAACTGCTGCCTTGTGGATATCCTCCATGGTCAGGATCTTAGACACTCCCTTATCATCCTTGGCATGTGCTAGCATTTGCGCAACAATGTCCATGGTAGAGGGGAGTTTCGCGAGAAGCATCATTCCCCTGGTAGCATCAGGGAGGTTGTGACCTGTGTATTTGAGCTGGGTAAAGAGGGTACCTACTTTGCTGAGGGCTGGCGCAGGATGAGAGTCAGATGGAATTTGGATGTCAAGGAGTTGCCTGAAAAGGCTATATGCTCCTGTGATGCCAGTATCAGAGAAATCATCCTTTAGAGCTTGGAAAAGCTCAGAGGCAATTGTCTTATCATGATACTTTTGTTGGAGGGGTTCTGACAGATGGAGGTTGATTGACTCCGTCAGGGTATCATTTGCACGCGTCCATTGGATCCAATATTCCAAGTCATGATGATTGGTTGTGGGAGTGGGAGAGGGTGGCGCTGAAAGCATCATCACCCATGTACAACCGGTAGCCTGCATGTAGGAGCCCACAGCAGAGTACCAGGTGGTCCAGTTCGTGCCAGTGAAGACTGGGACACGGGAATCGGACTTAGAGGATGAAGAAGAGGCCATTGCGAAAAGATATAGAATCTAGACCGCAAAGAATGGCATCAGTACTTCGTTCAACCAACATAGGTTCAATACCACAATGGGTGTGCTTAGAAGCAGCAACCCATGGAGTAACCCATAAGGCTAGCATAAACGAGCACAAGAGTGCATCTACATTTTTGCTTTTTACCACCAAGCAAAATTGGTTGCAGCCAGTAAGGTGCATATACCAATTTGCATGGGTGAGCATTAGGCGTTTGAACACTCTCTGGCAGCCATTGAAGGCACCATGAGGTTGTTCACTAACCAGGGCTCATAACCTGTTGAACTACAAGGAATGTAGTGGCAGAGTAATGTCTAGTACTCACTGACTGGTAGTGTCCTTACAGGGAAGGTGGTGGTATGTGGTTAAGAAGTTATTAGAACTCAGACAGCTGAGTCTGAATACTATATACTACATGCGTGTGTGGATATTACCTTATGTAGATAATTACATCGCATATATGCATTCAAACACTTATGTATATGTTAAGGTGCTGCTATTTTAGCGCACGCTGAACAGTTGGTGCACAGCAGCAATGAGGCTGCAATGTGCTAGAGATATAAATGGAAGTCCGAGGTATCCGTGGAGGCCAAGGGGCCACAGAGACCAAGGAAGGACAAAGGGTGATACCGCAATAGGCGGTGGCACAGAAAGGGAAACATAGGTAAGTAAGAACAAACAAAGGAACACCTCACTGGTACTGAGGTAAGCGATAAGAGGTTGGCTAACCCTTGGGTTAAGGGTAAGCCTGAGGTAAACATAGGTTAAGTATTGTACCAGTGAGTGAGGAAAGAAGAAAAAGGACCAGGGAACTGCTCTACCATAACAATATCAGGCTTTTCAATGTGTGTTCACTTCTCCCAGCTCAGCCTGTCATGAGCAAGATCAAGGAGGCACACAGCGACCTGTGAAAACTGTGAGGACTAATCCACGTCCACATAACAACATTGCAGAATTGCTTTGGATGAAGACTGTCCAGCCATGGGCAATTGCTTACATTGCAGTGCAGGTGAGACAATCAGGGCATTCAAAGTATCCTACACCCTACATTGATTGTGATCATTGGTAGCTTCATTTTGCACTTTCTAGCTCTTCCTCGTGGATGGTCATTGATGAGGATTTCAATTATGAAGTGTTCTATAACCACATCATTGACTACTTTGAGGATCCGGTGATGCCGGAGAAAGCTGATGCCAACAACAAACTTCTCCTGTGGTGGAACAGATACGTGGAATCAAGTGTAACTTCGTTTTTCAAAAAACAACAGTATAGCTAATTCTATTTTTTTTTGCAGTGACACTGGCACACAGACAAGTGTTTGGCTGTAGGAATGTTGCTGAATATTGTCCTCAGCAGGTGGAGTTGCTTTCAGTGGCACAATCATGGAAGTAGTGATGCTGAAACTGGTTAATTTACAACTATGTCATCCTTGTAGGCTTGTACATACTCGTTGCTGAAGGCTTGTATAAATCCAGAATGATTTACATGGTTGATTGTGTATTGATTGTGTACAAATGGTTATAAAAATATGGGAGTGAGCATGAATGATATCTGGCAATCGCCCATCAGGGAAAATATTGACAACAAGTTGCATGTACACAATGTCGGTACAATTGGTCATGCTACAGCCACCCATTGAGCTTTGACACTAAGCAGGAGAAGATTCAGTAGTGTTCAATTTGAATGAAGAATGGTGGGAAGTGCACATACCAACCTTTAGCTGACAACTTAGGGGAGTCTCAAGGAAACTGTTGACTTGTGACAAATCAAAGGGAACATGCCATGCTCGTGATGTAGGTACATAGCCTGTCATCAACAATGCCCAAATTCGGCATAAAACTATTCTGGGCTGAAATGACAATGTAGGAGGGGTGATGGGATGATTGCTAACCTGTCCGAAAATGACACCCTTGGTGCAGACACATAGGGAGGGTGGTCAGTGGCACCTGTTGTCAATGATGACCAAATTCAGTGTGCAACTATTCTGGGCTAAAATGACCAAGTAGGAGAGCACTGAGGGAAGTTAAAGCACTCATGCTCAGTCCCTACCTCTCTGTTCGTCAGTGTAGATCACAATAGAAATCAACATGAATCATTGAAAATCAGTGTTGATGGGCTGACACTGATTTGCTCATTTCTGCTATCAGTAATCAGTGCTGGCAGCTCTGATTCGCAGTTTCACCTTGAATGAAAACTTTGTAGCCTCATCCTGATTTTTATGTCTAGTTACTCTGAAAACTTGATGCACTCCCACTGTTTTACAGTTCTAATAGCACTTGCATTCAAGCATGTTATTGGTCTGCATCCCACTGAAAATCATGGGCACCCTGGACATACTTCCAACAGAACAATACGATCAAACTGGTGCTTTGCATTGGGCCTGACAATGAACAACACAAATTACAAAAACTTCGTGAGAGACTGGGTACAGACTTTATGGGGATAAGAGAGTCATTAGAAGGACAAGCAGCGCGATATACATAAGGGAGGACTTGAATGCTGAGGTTTTGGTTCACAAGATGATTGGGAGTCAGACTCAGATGTAGACTTGAAATCTAGCTTGTTATGATTTGATGTGCAGATTGTAACCAGGGGGAGCAAAAACTGTACTAGGAGTTATGTGGTCAGTCACTAGTGTTGATGGAAGCTTGCAGCAGGCTGCCAGGCGCTCTTCACTTGCTAGTGCAGGTTTTGGATCGAGTTTGATGCTTCTTGACTTGACACTAGATACTTAATCTGAATAATCAGTTATGAGAACCATAAAGGAATGCAAACATTAGATTTTGCTGCCTTGCTAGTAGCATCAGCCTTCGTCTGTTCATGTGACTTGAGTACGTTGTGATCATGATTATCCTGAACACTGTTTGGATTATTCTTTTCATTGGTTATGTCATTGAACTTGAAGTGTGATACATCAGCAAATGGACTACTACACAACTCGGAACCCACCACCCATGCACTATCTTCATGGTGATGCACTACTACATCCAATCCTTGAGCTTTTGCTGTTCCAGGCTGGTCAGAGCATTGGATGATCCATGGACGGGGGCGAGATGCTCCCGCCACACCCGTTGGCTGCTTTCAAATTATAATTGGAGATCCAAATTGTTGCGATCCAATCATACTAGGGATAGAACCTAGTGACAGATAAGGCAACACCAACAAGATGTTGCCAGAATAAAGAATAAGGATAAAGGATTGAAGCGGCTTAATGCTACAATTGTACTCAGGGGAGAATGCAAGAGGACTAAGCTGGAGAGCTTAGGCTGTCTTGTGCTAGCATTATATACTACAAGCCCATAGACAATACAAATAGTATGCTACACAAGTAAACACCTAAATAAGGGAATGCCCAGTGACCTACGTGGTCCTAGGGCATGACATCATAGATAACTATCTACAGTGCATACACCATGAGGCTTTAATGTCCATGGTGTGAGAACACTGTCCCTTGGGAATGTCACCTGTGGGTACATCAGTGGTGTCTCCATCTCCTATATCGTAATATCAGATCTGATCTAGATGTGGATCTATCAAGATACCATCTCATCTTAGATCTAGATCTCTTAATGTCTGTATATCGTAATATATACATAATGCTACAAGTAATGTTCATATGGGCCTCGTTGGCCATTGTATGCTATGCTACAATGAATTGTACTTTTATATTTATGTAATATGACATATCCCACAGTCACGTGCCATCTCTAGGGGATTCTCTTAGGAATACATTGTAAAGTATAGGTGGCTACCATCGTAGTCTGTATCTGTACTGATAATCGTCAGGTAATGCCTTCACATGCGACTATCTTTCATGATATGTCCTTGATTACTAAGTGTTACAATGTCAAATCGCAACAATCCTGGCCTAGCATTCCGAGAAGTCATTGACCTCAAGGGTATTCTTGCGATTGGAATTATAGCAAACGATTCAATGGTCCATCCATCACCTTCAAGATCACCCTCAAAGTGTTACAGTTGAACGTCCCACCTCCCACATGAGGTTGTCTTTTTCCCCTTTTTCCTTTACCCCTGTTACCTACTTCAAAGACAACTGGCTGATCTTCCCAGATGTAGCTGTAGTAGACACACTGGAACTTCCCTAGATCATGCTAAACCCCTTTTTCCTTTTAACCTTCTCCTTTTCAGAAACCCGCGGACTTCTTTTCCTTACCCATGGATTTCCTTTTTCCTACCTGCAGAATTCCCTTCCACACTTGCGGATTTCCTATCTTAGAAATCTGCAAACTCTGTTTCCCCTTTTGGAAACCCGTGGACTCCAAAGCCTGCCTCTTACAGCAGGCTTCCTCTAAACCCTTCGACCTTACCCTTTGCCCTGTTTCCTGACCCAGGGCCTAGGGCTGTATTACTAGATAAATAGCTAGGAACTTCCTTGTATTCCCCAGCTTATTCTACACAGTCTCGGTTTACTGTGTGTCGTCACTAAGCTCGCAAAGCATCATTCCTTGCTTTGCTCCCCACCCTAGAACCATAAACCTTTGGGACCTTCGAGGGGTAACTCGTTCCCTTGCCCATCGCCCACGTCTCCCAATTCCGCACAAGCAGATTTGTCTTCAACCCACTTGCTGCGGATCTCCTCTGCCATTCGCCACCTCAATCCCCTGTTCCCTTATTCCCTCGTGGTTATTCTACATGAAGCCCATCGCTCGTCTCGAGTGCTACTTAGCTTGACGATCCACAGTCAAGCCCACGCGTAACACAAAGGATGTCCACACATGTAGATTCTCCTGTGCATCCCTAGTGGATACAATGTAGTTCAGCTCTCTAAACATGGTGCAAACCCAGCTTGGTAGTTTTTTGAAGTCGATAGAGGTAATTGGCCAGCCACATTCCATGGAGATCTTGAGGGCATCAAGCTTTTGATGCTCCTTACTCACAAGGATGCAAATATCAGCCCTTAAGCAGAGAATAGATATTCCCTTTCCTTTATACCTGTCCTTGTACTGAGCTAAGGCATCTGCGAGCTGAGACAATGGGTTAAATGGAACTTCATCTGAACAGGAGATACCAGGGCATTTATGCCCCTTTGGAAAGCGGCTTTGGTTGTCTTCTGTGCTATCAGACTCACTCGAGTAGTCTGAGCTGGCATGACTGGTGTTCTTGATGGAAAATGGTGCCCAAGTTTGAGCCTCAACACTGTCAATGTTCTGGTGGCGAATGTCAGCCAGGTGGGTACACTCTATTAAAATATCACCTTGACTGTCATATCCATGATCTCCGGTGGTCAAGCGACCACCTCCGGTCGTTTTCTTTACATCTCCGGTGCACAACCATCATCTCTGTATTTGGGTCCATAACCAGTATCCGGAGTTGCGTGCTTCCCTACTGGACTTCCATATGACGTCACCCCTCATTCCCCTTGATGTTCTGTTTCATGTTCTTGTACCTAACCATGTGTCTCCTGTCATCCTCCATATGTCTCCTGTCATCCTCCATATGTCTCCTGTCATCCTCCATATGCTCCTGTCATACTTCATCATCATTTGTTTCACTTCGTAGCTACCATCTGTCATTTGCTACGTACCCTCTTCCGATCTCAGTCCTGGTACGTAGTATAAGTACTGCGCCCTCCGTCTGTAGACCTCAGTTTGTAAATCAACTAAGTCACCCCTCCTCGCCCAAGTTCCTTTCCAACCTTCCCTTACTCTCCTCCGTACTACTTCCCAAATACGAGGACACGAGGCTCAGCAAGGGCACAACACATAAGTCCTGCGCCAACGTCCTTATCCGTTGAGTACCCTTGACCTCCTTATCCTCCGTCGGACCTCCACCCAACTTTGTACTGACACCCCAGAACTCCATCGGACTTGTACCCGGAGGGAACGGACTTGACAGTATTTACAAACTCACCCTTGTTGAACCTCATTATGCCAGCCAGAACTACTTGCAATTCATGTCGTGCTGGCATGTTACAAATTGTGTTTGGTAGTACCCGCATGATCCCTGGCGAATTCATCAGTTTTACCCAATGAGCCGTCCCCTCGATCTCTGGATCAGGTTTACATGCTCCATTGTCTCCACTTGCTCCGCTTCCCTGGGAACCTTCCCCTGAGGGACTGCGTTTCCGAGTCCTGCTGGACGACGAACATGCAGGTCTATACGACCAACATCTGTTAATCCCGGAACATGGAGATGGAGGTGGCGGGAACAACGACAGTATTGTCGATGATCCTAATGAACCTTCTGATTCTTCTTCAAGTTCTTCGAATTCCAATTTTGATCATAGGAATTCAGATGAAGATCCCAACGAAGTCCCGCTAGCATTTGAACCCTTCACTCAGCTTGCTGACGCGATCAGGGGCATGACTCGCCAAGCACTCCGACGAAAACGGAATTCCGAAGGCTCTAAGCCTAAAGTCCGCAAACCAGATCCTTTTGACGGAACTGACCCAAAGAAACTCTGTCCCTTCGTCGTGCAATGCGAACTCAACTTCCAAGCCAACCCAAAGACCTACCGCAAGGAACGGACTAAGGTAACATTCGCCCAATCTTATCTAAAGGGCGTTGCACTCGAATATTTCGAGCCGGATCTCCTTGGAACTGAAGCTCTGGGAGCCTGCCCACTTTGGATGGACAATTGGCAATCTTTCTTGTATGAGCTTCAAACTAACTTTGGA
Organism: Rugiboletus extremiorientalis; assembly: GCA_038093855.1. Classification (NCBI taxonomy): domain Eukaryota; kingdom Fungi; phylum Basidiomycota; class Agaricomycetes; order Boletales; family Boletaceae; genus Rugiboletus; species Rugiboletus extremiorientalis. The sequence continues at coordinate 20,015 of JBBPSY010000072.1, forward strand.
CCACACGACCCCATAGCTGATGTGGAAGCTCAACTTGAGCAACTGTGGATGCGGGAGACGCAACGGATCATGAAGTACATTGTAGAATGGAATCGACTTGCTAACCAAGTCTGAGACTGGGGCCATGGAGCGCTCCGAAGGAGCTTTTACTTCGGACTTCTGGATCGGATTAAGGACAAGATTGCTCGTCAAGGCAAGCCAGATAACCTTCAGGAACTCTGTGCTCTGGCCCAACAGATCGATCATAGGTATTGGGAACGTAAGGACGAAGTCCAGCGTGCGACCAAGGCCTCAGGATCGAACTCCGGTAACCAGACGACCTCCCAGAAGTCTACTAATAACTCCTCTCAGACCAACAACTCGAAGTCAAAGGACGATAAGTCCAAGGGTTCCTCTAACTCTGGTTCTGGAGGAAACCATAAGAATGACAACGGCAACAAGAAGGGTAACTCTGCCTCTCCTGCTGCTAACTCCAAATCTATTGCCTCCAAGCTAGGCAAGGACGGTAAGCTCCTACCAGAGGAGCGTCAACGTCTGTTAAAACTATACCTATGTTTATTCTGTGGACTTCCCGGGCATACTGCTGATAGTTGTCCAAAAGCAACATCTAGGGCTTCGAAGGCCAGAGCTGCGACTGCTACTCCAGCGCCACCGGCTTTGAGCTCCGCCTCTTCCAAGGTGAAAAAATAGAGTGTGACTCCTCCAAAGCACAGACTGGGAGTCGCGTTATTCTGGACTGTGCTCCAATGGAGTTACGCCTTAATGCGTCCACTCTTTATGACCCTAATTCACTCCGACCCTTCATCACTATCTCCGACTTTGATCTTTCCGATATACCTGTCCTCATAGATTCTGGTTCTACTCATTGCTTCGTAGATTCAGCATTTATTGAAAAACATCAGATACCCAGTCACCCCATTCCTCCGATCCTACTTTGACTCTTCAATGGATCTTCTTCAGCCTTCATTACCTCCGCTGTTAAACTCTGCCTGACCTTCGCCTCCGGCGTTTCCACCTCCGAAACATTTTTTGTTACCTTGTTGGATTCCTTGTGCAGTTTGGTTCTTGGACATTGCTGGCTCGCCTGCAACAATCCATTGATTGATTGGGCTATGAGCAGCATCACATTCCGACCTCCTGTTCAGGGAATGCCAACCCCAACGTTGATCTCCAAGTCTCCTGAGTCAAATTCCTTCCCACTTCCTCCCATTCCTCCCAACAAACCACATCAGGCTTGTCCTGGTCTAGCCAACCATGCTCAGGAAACACCCTTGGACTCGCCTACGACACTCGGACTTTAGAACCCTCATATCTCCTTCGTAAATGCTGCTGCTTTTAAGCGCGCATCAAAGTTGGAGGGCTCTGTCGAGTTCGCCCTCTCTCTTCGGTCTATCTCCGCTCGTTCCACTTCCGTGGTTGAACCTCCTGACTCCGATGATTCCCCGGACCTCTCCGGAGTACCTCCGGAGTACCATGATTATGCGGACGTCTTCAGTAAGAAGAGGGCTGATACATTAGCCCCTCATCGTCCTTTTGACCTAAAGATTGACCTGGAAGAGGGGGCTGAACCTCCAATTGGTCGGCTCTACTCTATCTCTCCCTCCGAACAAGGAGCCCTTTGGGACTTCCTTGATGAACATCTTCGGATAGGCTTCATACGCCAGTCCACTTCTCCCCATGCAGCTCCAATCCTCTTTGTTCAAAAGGACAGGTCCCTTTGGCTCTGCATGGATTTCCATGGTCTTAACAAGATCACTAGGAAAGACTGTTATCCTCTTCCCCACACTTCCGACCTCCTTGAAGCCCCTAGCAGAGCAAAGGTCTATACTAAGCTTGATCTCTGGCATGCATACCATCTGGTCCGTGTTGCTAAAGGTGATGAATGGAAGACCACGTTTGATACTCGTTGGGGTTCATTCGAATGGTTGGTAATGCCTTTTGGCCTCACTAATGCTCTGGCAGCGTTTCAGTGCTTCATGAATAGCATCTTCATGGATCTGTTGGACGTTTCTGTAGTAATCTACCTCAACAACATTCTCATCTACTCCTCTGACCCTGCTTCTCATCGTAAGCATGTCCATGAGGTTCTCCGGCAGCTCCGAGCCAATGGACTTTACCTCAAACCAGAGAAATGTGAATGGCATACGCACACCGTCAAGTACCTCGGATACATCCTCTCTCCCTCCGGTCTCACAATGGCCACTGATAAGATACAGACCATCTTGGGTTGGCCAGAACCTCGGAAGGTCAAGGACATTCAGTCCTTCCTAGGCTTTGCCAATTTCTATCGCCGGTTCATCCGTGGCTACTCCAACATCATAATCCCGCTCACTCGCTTAACCCATAAGGGGGCCCCTTGGGTCTTCTCTGATGATTGTCAGTGTTCTTTCCAGCGTCTTAAGGATGCTTTCACCTCCGCTCCGGTCCTCGCCCATTGGCTTCTGGACCTCCCATTAGTTGTGGAAACCAACACCTCTGACTATGCCATTGCCGGTATCCTCTCCATCGTCTCCCCCGACTCCGAGCTCCACCCTGTCGCTTTCTACTCCCGAATGCTGGTTAATGCAGAGTTGAACTACAATACTCACAACAAGGAGCTCCTGGCGATTTTCGAGGCTTTTTGTAGTTGGCGGCACTACCTTGAGGGCTCCTCCCTGCCTATTGACGTTGTCACAGACCATAAAAACCTGGAGTATTTCTCCTCTACCAAACTCCTTACTCGGCGCCAGGCCTGGTGGTCTGAGTACCTTTGCCAGTTTAACTTAGCTGTTAGGTACCGCCCTGGTAAACTGGGTGCCAAGCCCAACACTTTGACTAGACGATGGGATGTCTACCCCAAAGAGGGGGATAGGGACTATGCTCGTATCAATCCTGGGAACTATAAGCCCATCTTCTCCTCCGAGCACCTCATGTCCTCCTTGTGGGCTACCTATCTCACTACTCCGCTTCTCCGGGCTAGTGTCCTGATGGACATTGACCAGCTCCATTCCAATATCCTCTCTGTGCTCCCCAACGACCCCATCGCATCTCCCCTCCTTTCCTCTGACACTATTAAGGACCCACGTTGGACTATTAATTCTGACGGTTTCCTTCTCCGAGACAATCGTATCTACGTCCCCGTTGCTGCTGATCTCCATCTCACTGTTCTCCGGACTTTCCATGACCATCCTACGGCCGGACACTTCGGACAGAACCACACACTGGAACTGATTCGACGGGAATATACTTGGCCGGGCATCCGCACATTTGTCAAGGACTATATCAACTCTTGTACCGCCTGTGCTCATGCCAAAACTCCCCAACATCGTCCATACAGACTTCTAAAGCAACTCCCCATACCAGAGAAACCATGGAATTCCATCTCCATGGATTTCATCAAACAACTTCCCCCTTCGGATGGCTTTATGGCTATCCTTGTGGTTATCGACTGGCTTTCCAAGCAGGCGGTTTTCATCCCCACTCATGATACCATTACCTCTGCTGAGCTAGCTAAGCTGTTCCTGATACATGTCTTCTCCAAACACAGGGTTCCCACCCATGTTACTTCGGATTGGGGTTCTGAGTTTGTATTGCACTTCTTCTGTTCCTTAGGGAAAGCTCTTGAGATGCATCTCCACTTCACTTCAGGCTATCACCCCGAGGGGGATGGTCAAACTGAACGTGCTAACCAAACTCTCGAGCAATACCTTTGGATTTACTGCAGTTACCAACAAGACAATTGGTTGGAACTCCTTCTGCTCGTGGAATTCTCCTATAACAATGCACCCAGTGCTACCACTGGCGTGTCCCCCTTCTTCGCTAATAAGGGATACCATCCAAACTTCTCCGTCTCCTCTGATCTCCACCTCTCATCCTCCGTAGCTCAGTCCTACGTCACGGATTTAGAGGAACTCCATACTTTCCTCCATTCAGAGATGTTGGAAGCGCAACAGCGTTACCAAGGACCAGCGGACAAGAAGCATAGCCCCACTCTGGACTTCATAATCGGAAATCAAGTATACCTCAAAGCAAAGTTCCTCCGTTCTACTAGACCCTCCAAAAAACTATCTGAAAAATATTTAGGACCTTTTACTATTATTGCTAAGCCTGGTTCTCATTCCTATACATTGCAACTGCCTGACTCAATGAACTCCATACATCTGGTTTTCCACGTCTCACAGTTAGAACCTTGCATTCTGAATACTATTCCGAATCAGGTCCAACCACCGCCTCCTCCGATTGGAGTTGACAGTGAACCAGAGTATGAGATCGAGGAAATCTTGAATTCCAAGATCAATCGGAGATGATGCCACTGTCAACTCCTGTACTTGGTATATTGGCTTGGTTACAAGGGAACTGATGATGAGACCTCCTGGCTACTCGCTATGGAGCTAGAACATGCGAAGGAGCTAGTTGCGGACTTCCACCGGAGGTACTCCAGCAAGCCCAGACCTGACTTCTCCTAGCACCAGACTTACTCCAATGTTCCTCTTGCTGTTTTCCTTCTCCGTTTTCACTCAGTTATTCGTGCTTATATCACATTAAGACCAAAAGAAAATAACAAAAGAGAAAAGCAAAGTATATTACTATTATTCCTTATGGCTCCTGCACTTCCTCCACTACTTCCGTCTCCTCTGTCTCTTCCGTCTCCTCCTCCACTTCCTTCTCCTCCTTTTCCATTCCCACTCCTCTTTCCTCCGTCTCTACCTCCATACCCACTCCTTTCTCCTCTTTCGCCCTCTTCTTTTCCTTCCTCTCCCTCCACTCTTTTCTGATCTCTTCCATCACCCTGCGGATCCTCCCCAATTCCCCCGCCATGGTCCCCAGGTGCGCCATCATCTCGTGCACCATTGCCACCGCCCATGCATCCATCTCCCCAGCAGCCGCTCCCTCCCTGGAGCTGCCCGTCTCCTGCAATGCCCCCTGGGTCCGCACCACTGCCCTTGGGAAGGGAGGCACCACGACCTCAGGTCAGGGCCTCCGCTTCTGCGGCCTCTCCTCCACCTCCAATGCCTCCTCCGGCACCTCCTCCAACGTGCTCCGTCTGCATGAGATGTGCAGGGCCACGCAGGCCCTACACGATGTGCCCTTTGTCCTGGGCTCTGGCAGCTTGCATTTGACTTTGCGGCGACGGCACTGGTCGCATGTCCCCCACTCACGGGCCTTCCCCTTCATGGTCCTTCGCCTCTTCCGCGGGGGCAGCACCCTCCCCTCGTCCTCTGAGAAGGACAATTCTATGACTTCCTGTGGGGCGGTCAGCTCCAGTCACCCACAACGCTACTAATGACTCACCTTCCCCTTGCCCTTTTCCTGGGCTCGGGCTGCCTCCGCTACCTCCCTCTCCTTCTGCACTCTCTCCTCCACCGCCCGCTGCCTCTCCGCCCACTCCCTCCGAAGCCGCTCCTCCCGCTCCTTCTTCTCCTGACTCTCTCGTTCTCGATGCGCCTGTTCTTCCTGCGCCAGGCGCTCTTCCTCCGCCTTTTGTTCCTCCCATTGTCGCTGCATCTCCTGTAGTTGCACGGTGAGGGTAGCGATCTTAGCGTCAAGTTGGTCAGTCAGGGGCACCATGTCGTTGGTTGTTCGGTTGTCAGGGATGGTGGATGATGAAGGGATGTTGAGACATCACTCTGACAAACCCCTGACTTATATCATGTTGATTTCAGACTCCGTTCAAAGTCCGCTGTGGACCAACAATGCGCTTAGCAGTTCCGCTCCCGCTTAGCCTTCCCGCCTCCACTTAAGTGATTTTCGCCTCCGCTCCATTGTAGGCCTTGGGGGCTCAGCCTTAACAGGGGGGCACTGTCATATCCATGATCTCCGGTGGTCAAGCGACCACCTCTGGTTGTTTTCTTTACATCTCCGGTGCGCAACCATCATCTCTGTATTCAGGTCCATAACCAGTATCCGGAGTTGCATGCTTCCCTACCAGACTTCCGTATGATGTCACCCCTTGTTCCCCTTGACATTCTGTTTCATGTTCTCGTACCTAACCATGTGTCTCCTGTCATCCTCCATATGTCTCCTGTCATCCTCCATATGCTCCTGTCATACTTCATCATCATTTGTTTCACTTCATAGCTACCATCTGTCATTTGCTATGTACCCTCTTCCAATCTCAGTCCTGGTACATAGTATAAGTACTGTGCCCTCCGTCTGTAGACCTTAGTTTGTAAATCAACTAAGTCACCCCTCCTCGCCCAAGTTCCTTTCCAACCTTCCCTTACCCTCCTCTGTACTACTTCCCAAATACGAGGACACAAGGCTCAGCAAGGGCACAACACATAAGTCCTGCGCCAACGTCCTTATCCATTGAGTACCCTTGACCTCCTTATCCTCCGTCGGACCTCCACCCAACTTTGTACTGACACCCTGGAACTCTGTCAGACTTGTACCCGGAGGGAACGGACTTGACATTGACGCTCTCTACCTCATTGAGTATCTTTTGCTTTTCGTGATGTGGCTTCTGATTCAGGCCCTGGTAGATATGAAAAGATCGCTATTGTTAGACCATAGATATAATATATAGAATATTTATGGTGGCTTCATTTTTCTTTGGTGGCTTTGTCTTATGTTCTAGCAAATTATATCGCTAGAAAGAATCCTTGAGGGCAGCAAAGCGACATGAAAGGTATACAAACTTACCTTCTCAGGCTCAGACTCTTC
>JBBPSY010000073.1:0-26644 GCA_038093855.1 Rugiboletus extremiorientalis
CGCAATCTACGCGTATCTACTGGCATCCAGAGAGCTCGCTTCACCTTCGACACCTAAGGCTCCGCTTACTCCCTTGTGGTCTAAAGGTCGCCCCAAGACCTGCTTGTGAAGTTCTGGACTTAGGGCCATAGGCTTCCGCATCTATGTCGTCCAGTGAAGTCCCAACGACAGCTATCTCGTTGGCTTGCCACTGAGATACCGTGTGCGTCGTAACAAAAGAACTAGCTACTTCTACACCCGGGGTTGCTATTAAGCTTCCCCACTAGGCAATACGGAGGAAGACTCGACATACGACGACCTCTCTCCTGAGGATCGTGCATTCTACCTTGCTCAAGACAGGAAAGGGAAAGCAGCGCTAAAAACCATCGCGGAAAACGAGGCCCAACAACAAGAATGATGACTCCCCGGCTCCTCCTCCCTTTCAGTCGCTGAAAGAGAAGCTGTCGAAGTTGCCCGTTGGGAAACCACTCGCGTCGAACGACAACGCTCTTCAGAATCATCCCCACTACCCTCCCTGGTCCCCATTCCCAGTCCATCTCTTAGTCACTCCACGAAAAAGTCCAGCAGGCCTGGATTTAATCCGACAAGCAGTCGCCCACACCCAGGTGCTGGTGTAACAATTCCTGGGAGCAGGTCCGAGTCACGTAGAAGGCTCACCGAAATTCCTGCGTCTGGTACCGCCCTCACAGCTGAAGAAGGAGCATTAATTCCAGACCCTGACGTACGCATCCGCGGGATTGACTCTGATGTCGAAGAAGATTCAGAAGACGACGACATGGGCAAAGAGTCACTACCCCGCAATTTCTCCGGTCGAGTAGAAGATGCTAACTGGTGGCTGCAAGCAATGGCAGCTTGGCGCCAGATTAAGCACGATAAGATGGGGGACGATGAAGTCGTCACTATGGCTCTCGCTAAAATGGGGGAAGGACAAGGCCGAGTATTCGCTGAAGGATACTATGCAAAACTCGCACAACCAACTACCTACCCCGGCTATGACACCTGGAGGGTTTTCTCTGAGGAATTCAAGAAAGCCTTCTCTGCCAAGAACGAAGCCGTAGACGCCTGACGAAACCTCCGAAACCTCCGCATGAAAGGACTATCCGCCAAATCACTAAAAGATTACACCACGCAGTTCAACCTCCTCCTTGGCCTCTCTGGTATCACTGACACAAACATGATCAATGACACCTATTGCCAGGGACTGCACTACTCTTTAGTCGGAGATATCCTTCGCGGAATGGAACCCACTACCCTAGATGGATGGATGACCGCTGCCAGTAACCACACCCAAGCGCACGAACGCCTCCGAGACTTTCGCCGAGGAGGTTTTCAATCTGCTCGAAACGACCCCAACGCGATGGATGTAGACAGGATCAATCTCACCGGGCCCGAACAGGCACGTCATAACCGAGATCGACTCTGCTATATCTGTCACAAACCCGGCTGTATCAGCCGAAATCACCCAGGGCACAGAAATTACAGGCAGCCCATGCAGCGGAAGAGTATCACTCCATCCCCCTCTACTTCTACGCCGAAGAAACCAGAAAGGTTCAGAACTGTGCAAACGAGTACCTCCTCCTCTCCCGATCCCCTTGACACTTACATTGCCGATCTGGAGGGAGGAAGGAAAGATAGAAAAGAGATCCTCCGAGTTCTCAAGGAATGCTACGATGAAGATGCTGAGGAACCACACGCCACCTATGAGGAAGAACAAGTCAACTGCATTTGTGTAGGCAAGGATTTTTAGAAAGGAGACTCACCGCAACGTCTTGCTCTCCTACCCTCCCAACTGTAATTGTATCGAGAAATGAGAAATCAGTGTTCGTACCAGTCTCTCTTTCTCCAGTTGGGAGCAAATCCGTTGTCACTGCCCCCGCCCTCATAGACTGTGGAGCCACCTCATGCTTCATCAATTACGCCTTCGCAAGGAAACATAAACTGCCATTCACTCATCTCACCAGGCCGGTCACCGCTACGAATGCGGATGGAACCATTAACAAGATGGGAACGATAACCCATAAGGTCCACCTCCATATCCAGATTGATGAAGACGAGGAAGATCGGGACTTCCTTGTGCTCGCCAGTGGAAAGCAACAAAGCATCATTCTCGGGATGAGTTGGTTAGGAGACCGAAACCCAACGATTGACTGGAGTAGTCGGAGGGTGTCCGTAAAACCTCCCTCGTTGGTCAAGAGGAAGCACAATGGCCAGGAAGCTCTAGCGCAACGATATCTGCTGAGGTACTTAGACCTCGACGTTGACAACAGGCTAGCCAAAGCCTACAAGACACGTTTTGAAAGGATGCCCGCTCACATCCGAAAGATTACGTTGTCGACCACACTGGCCCAGGAAACGGCCAAAATCACGAAAACCATTCCAAAGGAGTACCAGCAGTTCGCTGATGTATTCATTGATGAAGAGGCAACCGAATTGCCACCATCCCGGCCCTTCGATCATGAAATCAAGCTACTCCCCTCATTTGTCCCAAAGCGCGCTAAAAACTACTCCCTCAACCCCAATGAAATTAACGCTTGTTGAAAGTTCGTAAACGAAAATCTGGCAAATGGAAAGATCCAACCGTCCACATCACCTCAAGTGGCTCCCTTCTTCTTTGTGGTGAAGAAAGATGGGAAGCTCCGCCCTTGCCAGGATTACCGATATCTCAATAGTCACACGGTCAAGAACGCCTATCCGCTACCGCGTATCTCTGACCTTCTCGACAAGCTCAAAGGATCGTCCATCTTTACTAAGCTAGATGTTTGATGGGGTTATAACAACGTCCTGGTCAAACCCGAAGACCGGTGGAAAGCCGCTTTTATCACGCCGTTCGGACTCTTCGAGCCGACGGTCATGTTCTTTGGAATGTGTAACTCGCCTGCCACTTTCCAGGCTTATATGGACGACGCCTTCGCCGATTACATCGCGGAAGGATGGCTTGTCATCTACATGGATGACATCTGTTGCGATTCTCGTTTCGCCAACAACACTACATGCATTGCCGTCTATACTATATCCTCACCTCTAACTTAAGACGCCCATCGCTACACTTTAACCCACGTCAACGATCAGTAACGCCCTTATGACTCATAGCCAATGGGCTACGACTACGTTAATCCTACCATACAACGATAATAAGCTTCGCTCACAACAGGAATTGACACTTAGTCAAATCCTTGCATTTGTTTGTTCATATTTACCTTTTTATAATTAACAAATCTACAGATGCACCTCAAGAAGCCCTCGACACAGCTTCCCCTTCTATTTCATCTCCGTGCTGTGCTCAGCTGTGCATCTCTTCTATCACGAAGCTAAGCCTTCTTTTAATTTCCGCTCTGACTCATGTCGAGTCATTGAGGCTATACTTAATCTCCGTCTAGACTATGCATTGCTGCGCAATGTTGCGGACTGCGCATTGCTGCACAACTGCGGATTCCTGTGTACTGCTGCGCATTACTATAACTAGTATTTAGAAAGTGGTCTGATTGTCATATTACTATACCTAGTACGCTATCGGTCAGATCTAGACACAATAGGTACAAACATGTAAAAGGTATATAAGCCAATCGAGCCCACCAGAGAACTTCAGTCAAGTTCTCTGTTGGTTTCCCTCTCAAAACCATCGTGTTCACTTGTCCACTCCAAGTTGTTAAGTTTATTATTAGTGGTGTAGCCTAGGGTTTATCCTGAGGTTGCAACAACATCCTTATCCACTCCTCTGATCCAGAAACCCACCGTGAACGCACAGAAAAAGTCCTCCAACGTTTCTGAGAACAATATCTCTACCTTAAACCTGAGAAATGTTCTTTCGACATGACCGAAGTCAAATACCTCGGACTCGTTGTCTCAAAGGACAATGTCAAAATGGATCCCACCAAACTAGCAGCCATCAAGAAGTGGACTGCACCGAAAGACATCAAGGCCGTCAGATCATTCATCGGGTTTTGCAACTTCTGTCAGAAGTTCATCCCTGCCTTCTCCGACATTTGCAGACCCCTTCACGATCTCATGCGCAAGGATGCAACCTGGACCTGGGGAACCGACCAGGAGAGAGCATTTAGAACACTGAAGAATGCATTCCTCAAACAGCCCATACTCCGTACTTCCGACATCTCCCAACCCTTCTTTATAATGACGGACGCCTCCCTTACCGCCGCCAGTGGTGTCCTCATGCAGAAAGATGTCAATGGTGACCTCCACCCTTGTTCCTACCTTTCCAAGACCTTCGGGTCAGCTGAGCAGAACTACGACATCTACGACCGGGAGTTACTCGCTGTAATCATAGCCTTAGAGGAGTGGCGTCACTACCTACGAGGGACTGGTCACCCTGTCTCCGTCCTGACAGATCACAAAAACTTGACTTACTTCCGCGAACCTCGGAAGTTGTCTTGTTACCACGCCCGATGGCAAATGTTCCTACAGGACTATGACCTGACCTTTACCCACCTCCCTGGCGCAGCCATGGGACCTGCCGATGCCCTGTCACAAAAGGACAAGATCAACACCTCTCATGATAATGTCGCCCTCCAAGTCCTACCCGACAAGGTCTTTGCTCGTTCCCTCGATCTCGCCATTGCCGAGAAAATTGCTCTCTCAACTCCATCTGATCCTGTCGTAGTATCTGCCCTCCAAGCAATGCACGAAGGATCTTTGCTCCTCCCCAGAGCTCGGCCCAACGACTGGGCGTTCGACGGCCGCAGCCTTACCTATCTTGGGCGCACCTATATCCCAGAGGATTGCCGCGAACCTCTCATCTCTAGTATTCATAATTCTCATCATGGGGGACATGCAGGCTTTGCTCGGACACTCGCCTTGCTATCCCACGACTATTGGTGGCCCAGGATGTCCACATTTGTTCGCCGGTATATCGCCGGCTGCACCCCTTGCCAGCAGATGAAAGTTAACACCCACCCGATGAAACCCCCCCTCTCCCCGATTGCTACTACTGCCACCCGCCCATTCCAGCACATCTCTATGGACCTCATCTCCGGCCTTCCCCCGACGGCGGTGGGCCTAGACTCGGTGCTGGTTGTGGTGGACCACGGCCTTACCCGGGGGGTGATTCTCATGCCTTGTTCCAAAAACATCTCTGCCAAAGGGGTCGCCAAGTTATTCTTCACTCATGTCTTCCCATGGTTTGGGTTACATGACCGTGTCATCTCTGATCGTGGACCACAGTTCGCCTCCACGTTCGCACTCGAACTCTCCAAGCTCCTACACTACAACGTCGCACTCTCTACCACATATCATCCCCAGACCGACGGAGAGACCGAGCGCGTAAACCAGGAGTTGGAAACCTTTTTACGGTTGTTTTGCCAAGAGAATCCTTCCGGATGGGCCGACGTTCTCCCCATGGCTAAATTCCATCACAACGCCATGACCCACTCCGCCACCAAACAATCCCCCTTCTTCCTCCTTATGGGATATCAACCCCGCTTCTATCCGAAGATCGGACCCATGTTCGTACCAGCATTGGCTGATCGACTCTCCCTCCTCAGTTCCGCACGGGACGAGGCGAAAGCCGCTCTGGAAAACTCCCAATGAATCATGGCTTCCCGATCACACCGGAAATTTGAACCTTGGAAGAAGGGCGACCATGTTTGGCTAGAGGCGACGAACCTTCCCTTATCGTCCAACCGGAAGCTTTCCCCAAAGAGACATGGCCCCTTTACTATCACGAAGGTCATTTCCGCCCTCGCCTACGAATTAGAACTTCCCCTTTCGTGGCGAATTCACCCGGTGTTCCATGCCTCCCTCCTATCTCCTTTCGTCGAAACCGATGAACATGGCCCCAACTTCTCCCGTCCTCCACCGGATCTGGCGCGTTCGGAAGAAGATTACGAATTAAGTCACATTATCGGCCACAAAGGGAAAGGAAGAACACGGCATTATCTGGCTGCCTGGAAAGGATATCCAATCTCCGAGGCGACTTGGGAGTCTGAACCAAACTTCGCCAACGCCAAGGAGATACTCCAAGAGTATAAAGACCTGAAGGGTCTCTAAGACTCCGCCATGTCCCAACCCTCCTACTGCCATCAGATAGCAGCAGCGCTCGGAACCAACGCCTACACCCTCGCATATCTTCGTCGGACCTTCATCACTGTTAAAGACATCGACACCACCTGTCCCGTCGTTCCCGTAACCAAGAGCAAGTTGCTCAGAGAAGTCAACCGCGCCATCGATCACCGCACCACCCACAGCTGTTTCTGTCGTGACCAGTACTGTCCCATTCACACCCCGTTCTGAGATCCCATGACTAATGAAATCCCCAACCTTGACATACCCGTCGAGCCCCCTGTCCGAGTCCACCACCTTAGTCCCCATCTCCGACGAGTCGTCTTCGCCGTCGCCATCCAGACCCGCTCCCTTGATCACCATGTACGCCACCACTGGGCGCTCTCCACCAGCGTCGTCCTCTTCCAGCTCGTCGAGCTCTTCCAACAGATTGTCCTCCTCAGAACCCTCTTCTCAAACAATGACGCTAGATACGGGAGCGGCCCCCGAGACTCAGGCCTCGCAGAGGTACTCCTTTCTATCCAAAACGGAGTTCTGGACCTCCTCTACTCAGCGGGCTTCGCCACCCTTGTCAACGACATCCCAGCGGCTGATATGGCCTTTATCACCCACCCCATACTCATGGCCGCCACCCCCACTGAACGTCACCACTACCTCTCCCCCTCCATCATCTTTCCTAGTCCCCGAGTCTACCAGGGAGGGAACATCGCGGGGGCCAATGAGCGACAGAGAACCCCTTCTCCTCGTCCCATACCTCCCCCCATCACCTTCTGGAACAGAGTCAGTGGACATTCCACGGAGACCCAAGAAGAGGAGACACCTACTCGAGAGGCCACCCCCTTCCCCACAATCACCAACACCGTCAAGAGGGTCCTCACTCCTGACGTCCCTCAAGCCATATCTCCCGCCTCCTCCACTGGGGCGACGGTCGAATTCGGGGAGGATAATGACGAGGAACCCACCACGAGGGAGCGATTCAACTCCTTCATCAGCAGGATTATCAACGACTTGGCACGGGACTTTGACGCCCTCAGGGTCGACACGTCATCCCCACCGCCGCCTTATCCTGACCGACCAGTGCGACCCTCGTCGGGACCGACCCGTCACCCCCATTTTGCCTGACCCGAACAACGTCCCTCCGTTCCCACCACTCCCGCCTCCTCTACCCATGCTCTCCGCCGTGTCGGCGTCATCACTTCTCTCCACCAACTTCGTGCACGACATGCCTCATCCTCCTCCAATCCCAGTCATGAATCTGTCACCACAGCCCCTTCTTCTCCTCCAGGGATCCACCTCTCCCCCCTGGAGCGACGAAGAAATCGCCGCTGTTTTAGATGTCATGAACCAGGACATGTCTGCCGTAATTGTCCCCTCGGAGACAGCGACGACCCCAATGACATGTTACCCATCCCATCTCACCTCGCGTTCCTCCATGATCCCCCCACTTCCACCGCCTCTTCCTCCTCTTCCAATCTATCTTGGGGAGGCGGAGATGACTACGAGGTCAACGAGGGAGATCAATCGGGGCCTGACAGGGATTAATGGACTATAGGGGTTGTCCACCCTAGGAGAGGGTAATGTTACGGTAGAGCGGTCTCCTTCCCCTTTTTCCTCTTTTCTCACTCACTGGTACAACACCTAACTCTACTTACACTATGATTACTCTAGGCGAACCCCTAACCACAGGGTTAGCCATGTACTTATCGCTTACCTCAGTACCAGTGAGGTTTACATGTCTTTGTTCTTGTTTACTTATGCTTTCCTTTCTGCACCACTGCCCAGAGCAGTGTCGCCCTTTGTCCTTCCTTAGTTCCCCTTGGCCCCATGGCCTCCGCGGGAACCTCGGACCCCCCTTTATATTACTTGCGCATTGTAGCCTCATTGCATGCCTCTTTTGTCGGTTCGTACTCAACCACACCATTGTGGAAGTACTCTCTTTCTTCTTCCAGCACATCCCTTTGGGATACGCTGGACCCTTTCCTCTTCCAGCAGATACATGATCATGGTCCGTGCTAGTGTACAGCCACTCGTGTACACTATATAAACCCTGGTGGAACTGGCTGGAAACCCCAGCTAGTTCTACGCAATCTACGCGTATCTACTGGCATCCAGAGAGCTCGCTTCACCTTCGACACCTAAGGCTCCGCTTACTCCCTTGTGGTCTAAAGGTCGCCCCAAGACCTGCTTGTGAAGTTCTGGACTTAGGGCCGTAGGCTTCCGCATCTACGTCGTCCAGTGAAGTCCCGACGACAGCTATCTCGTTGGCTTGCCACTGAGATACCGTGTGCGTCGTAACAATAACCACTTACCTCTCCTCTCTTAGGCTCCAGATCAATTACCCAACAAGTGTTGCCACCGAGAAGTCGACTTTTCTCTGGAGCTTCAAGAGCAACTGTATGAAAAGGAGGAGACTGTAGGTCGGGTGAGGAATAAAATGCACGAGCAAGGGCGGGTACATATGGCAGTAACTCAGTGTCCACGCACACTGCTAATTGATTATTCAGGCATTTCAGGAGTGTAAACAGCTCCAGAAGAGATACAAAACCCTTCTCTGGATGATGATAGATGATATCCAGGGTCACACGGATACGCTGTCTGGATTGCAAGCATTGCTACAACAGAGGGAAGTCAAGCTATCATCCCTTCAAAACAAATTGAAGGTAATATGACATTCACCGCTGTATGTTATACATGTTCACTCATTAGTACAAACAGGAGCAGAGTGAAAACCAGGGGCAGCTCCAGGAACAATTCCAGAATGATCATTGGCAGGCTGCAGAACAACACACCCATGAGCTGGACAGATTCCAGCAACAGTTTGCAGTAAGTTCAACTTCCAGGCAATCACACTCAGCTGAGAACTGACACCTGTCACCTAGCTCGAGTTTCAATCACAACTAGAGGAGATGCAAACATCAAAGATGATTGAAATCGAGGCTCGCATACAAGAATATGTTACCAAGTTCAATGAGATGAGTGAGTGCTCTCAGATGACCGAAATTGAGGCCCATGTACAAGAATATGTGGCCAAGCTCAATGAGGTGAGTGATCATGGTTGGGCTAAGAGCTGAGAGCTGACACTAAGCTCGAGATTTGATCACAGATGGAGGAAATGCAAGCATCCAAGACGGCTGAAATTGAGGCTCATGTACAAGAGCATGTTGCCAAGGTCAAGGAGGCGATGCAGGTGCATCATGCGACCGTCCCACCATGTCAACTATGATGGGGCTGATCGGATCTGCGGTTAGGCTGAGAAGGAGTGGGAACTTGCCAACATAGAGCAGCACTATTCACGTAGCCACCAAAATGTACCTATTATACCTCAACACAACAACCCGCCAGACCTACCAATGGACTGTGAACCAACAGGGACTTGTCAGAGGCAGCCCAAAGGTGTTTTAACAGCTTCCATGCAACAACCAACACCAATAACACCAATTCAGCATCCTACTCCATCCCTTGATGCAATCAAGAGAATCCGAAAAGCTCAGGGCATTTCAACATGAACATGTCTTATTGGCATAGACATCAGAGTATGTAAACCTAACACACGCTCATTATGGAAATGCTAATGCTGACATTCACAAGAATGACGAGCAGCAAGTGCCCGCGGTGCCCAGTTCAACACATCCTAATCCTGTCTCGGAGAAACCTGATGTGTCTGAGATCAATCCTGCTGATGTATCCTCCATGGTTGATGCCATTTCCAAAGGAGTTGAGGCAGTGATTCACAACATCTTCATCAATGGAAACCAGCTTCCGACCCCAACACACAATCCCTGGCACAAAACGAATGACGATCAAGTACTTCAGCTTGAGAAGGAAGCAGACATTGCAGAGCATCGAAGCTTTATCTTAGTATGTTGTTAGGCTTGCTGTTACGACACCACTGATGTATGACAGGGGGAAGTTCGTCAATTGTTCAAGGAGATGCTTGGTATTACACAGGACATCAACATCATCGCATACAAGACGGCTGCACCAGAGGATGTCTATGAATATGAGTACAAAGATGGACCTGGCCCAGACAACAACAAGCTAACCTTTGACCTCCATCGCAATTACTCATCACTTTGGAACACTTACATCCTGGAGTGCCTCCTACAAGAACTTCAGAAATGCTGCAGTGAGGAGAAGTGGCCAGTCATGAGATTGGACAACTACATCTGAGAGATTCTCAAAGACTGATACAAACAACTGCGAACTGTCTGGCTTGGAGCGCAACCTAAGCTAACAACCAGAGGCATTGCAGAGACTCCTTTTGAAACAGAGGCCTGGCTTGCTGAAGAAAGGAGGCAAGCAGCAAAAGAGAGCAGGCAGGCTACTCGGCACCAAAATGTGAGTTTGTTCACCCTTCAAACATATCATGCTGACAATTATCATACTAGAAATATTACTGTAGAATTGTGGTGCTCAAACACCTGATTATGATGAAATCCGATGGGCAAGCACCCGCAGGAGAAGCCAACGTTGATGTAGCTAGCTGGCAATGGCTTCATCACCTCATTGAAACACTTGGTGACCACGGGATGAGCTCTGAGGAAAGCTCAGTAGAGAATGGAGTCGAGAACATCTTGCGCATGAAGCGAATGGAGTGGCAGAGAAATATTGATCCTAAGCTGGAAATCATAGACCGTGAGTGCATCCTCAATAGTGATATCTTCTCTGCTCAGGGTTCAAAACCGCTGCCCAGGAAACGGGCAATGGACAACCCACCAACGTCCAGAACTCCAGTCAATGGCCTACCACTCATGCTCTATGATAGTGTGTGGCTTCTGTGATTGACTGAATGCCAGTCGGAGCACCTGCAGGCCTCCAAAGTGGTATTCACATGGAAAAAAGTTGTTGTCGCCTAGGATGTTGATAGGTACTGGAGACCTATTTACAAATCAAACAATCAAACAACATAACTACTATCCTTAACATTGTTCAGAATACCTGGAGGCTGTGTGTGATTGGTAAGGGCAATGGCACACTCCCCGCTGGCCAGGCAGACAGTGGGAGATGACTGGGTCATAAATTGGCCGATCAGTTCTGTCTGTAGTCTATACTTGAAACTTCACAGTAGTTCTTGATGTCTGACTAAACTTCAAGAATTCAACATAGACTTTATGTTCATCTAGATAACAAACTCTGGCTTCAGTTTAGATTTTATCAATATTTGAAGTTTGGACAAAATCCGAACTTGAATAATCTATTTGAAGTTTAAGCATGTATTCTCCCTCATACAAAATTTCTTATTCACACTGACATCCAGGAGGAGGCAACATGTTTACTCATATTCCAAGCATTGGCCCACATATCTTCAACTGGGAAAACTTCAAGTTTTACCATTGCCCGAACACCAACTTTTATTCCAAGTGCGGTCTTCACATTTCAGATGACATTTTCACTCAGCTTAAATTTTGCAAAACATGTCGTGTCT
This sequence comes from Rugiboletus extremiorientalis, assembly GCA_038093855.1. Taxonomy (NCBI): domain Eukaryota; kingdom Fungi; phylum Basidiomycota; class Agaricomycetes; order Boletales; family Boletaceae; genus Rugiboletus; species Rugiboletus extremiorientalis. Next base: position 11,438 of record JBBPSY010000073.1, read on the forward strand.
ATTGTATCTCACTTTGTTTGTTGTTGCGCATTGCTTGCATCTCTTACTTTAGACAGCCTGTTGCATGAGTGTGAACCCATTGTTCAGCCTGTTACCTGTGATCAAGACTGTCTTTATCTTGTAGCATCTTACTTTGAGCATTTGTATGGACATGAAGTCACTATTGCACTGTGCTTGTCTCTGCTGCCTGTGTTTGTTGCTGATCTGAGTGGTATCACCTTGATTTCTTGGGCTGCTTTACCATCTGATGTGCTTGTGGATGCCCTTCATGCTTTGCCCCTGGACTCGTTATCATCATGTATTCACTGTCTCATCTCTCCTGATCGGCCATCTATGAATTCACGCTCATGGTGCAAGACATGTGCAGGACTCATAAGCCACATTATCAGACATGTGCACTACCTTGAGAGTATCAGTCTGGAAACACTGTATGACATTTTGCTTGCTTACTTCCTCTTTTATTTACCTGACGTGCCCTCAAAAGAGTCCTTTGTGTTGCACATCCTTCAACAAGAATACAGTGATCAGATCATTTCATGCCTATCAGAGGCTTCGAGTTTATCACCTCTGGATATTCAGTGCAAATGGAAACTGGCCAAAGTGACTGAAAAGAAGCAGGCTTTAACTGGCTATAACAGTACATGGCCTACCATAGTTCCACATGATGTTTTAATTGATTCTCTGAACCGCTATTATAATGGCTCCAAATGGACAGAACCCCCTGTGTGTGCAGTATGTTCCCAGCATCAAGAAAGTGTCAAACAAGTTGAGATTAGTGATGTTCTGGCTTGGCTTGGCCTGAGGTGGCCTTGGCTTGTCAAAATTTCAAGCCAGGCCAAAAGCCAAAAAATTGGCCTGGCTTGGCCTAAGCCCTGGCCTAGAAATAGGGGCCAGGGGGGTCATGATGCAGTGTCATGGGTATGGTGGGTACTCACAGGCACAGTACCCATGGGAATATACTAAGTTGCAGCTTGGGTAGTGTTGCATCGTGCTGTGCTCACCCTTTCCACACTCACAACATGCTTGTGCTTGTGCGCACACTTTTGTGTGCCTTGCCTCCACTCACCTCAACACATCGGTCACCCACCCTCGCCTTACACCACCTTTGCAGTCCACTGCCCTCACCCGCTGGTCATCCAACCCACTCACGCTCGTGCGTGTCCTCTCCCTTACACCTCCACACAGTTGTTGTTACGTTTGTACCAAGGTACTAACGTAGGACTTGGTCAAATACAAGGTCAAGGGTTCCTCAAGAGATGAGGAGCACTTTTGAAGGTCGTAGGGTCAAGGGTTCACCCTTACTTGAACGTCGGTTCAAAGTAAGACAAAAGTGTACACTTCAGAAGTGGTACAATTGACTTATAGATGCTGCACACTTCAGAAGTGGTGCAGATGACTTATAGAGATCCTGGGGTTCAGAGGGGTTACAAGGTGGTTTGCCAAGTAGGTCAAAGTTAGAAAAATACAGCCAGGTAAACGACTGGTTTATATACATTTTGGAACTGAAAGATAGAAGCTAGTAGAAGGTCATGGAACATGGAGGAAGGATCGCTGACCGAGTAAGTGATGAGTAAGACAAATGGAAGGGGAGGTTGGTCAGCAATAAGGAAGATGACTAAGAGAAGGATACAGCCTCTCAGTGAGTCGACATGAGGCTTAGTAATACAGAGGAAATAGGAGGAGAGCGAGAAAAGAACAAATCGTAACATTACCCCCATCGTATGATCGAGTCATTGATGAAGAAACTAATAAACCCACTTCTAGAATGTGCCATATGACGCCCTGGGGGAACCAGTGATGTTACCCCAACCTATATCATCAATAGCATCATCATAATCTCCTCCTGCGGCTCCAGGGGGCATAGGAGGTTGTGAGTTCCTGCGGACAGGAGCAGGAGTGGGAGAGGTAATTGGTCGAGAGGTCCTTCGAGGGGGACGTCCCTGAGTAGAGATGCAGGCAGAACGAGAGGTAGTGGGGGATTGGTTCGACTTCGTAGAGGAGGAAGATGAGGAGGATTGGTGGCGAGGAGGGGGGAGACAACGAAGGGGGCAAACAGCTTGGGTGTGGCCAGGATGCCACAAGAGACAGATAGGACACTGATAGAACTGGCAGTCAACGCAAATATGCCCTAACTTGTGGCACTCGAAACATGCCTCGTGGTAGCGAGGGTGAGTGGGGGATATGGCGTATTGCTGGTAACGAGTCCCTCCGTTCCATCGGACTTCAGCTAGCTCCAGGGCGTCGGCTTCTGCTTGGGTGAGGAGTTCCGAGGAGGCAGAGATGGAAGTACGTGCAGCGGGGGAGGGGGAGTTAGGGACAGTGGGAATGGCATCGGAGGAAGCATTTAGCTCCAACAGGTATCGGTCCAGGTCATCCAGAAATTTGCCCATCTCAAGCTGGTAGAACACTATGCGTAGATCTCCTATGATATTGTTGACTGTGGCAGCGGTCTGTTCCTGCACCAAGTCCACGCGGGTGTTCAAGGTGTGGATGCGGGGGGAGGAGAACTGGCAGATACGATGAGCTTGGAGATAGGCTGAGTAAAGGCCATGTAAGGGGGAACCAATGTTGAGGTGGGCCTCAATGGGGACGGCAAGTTGGGAGCTTCTGGCTGTGGCGTCAAGGTGGTTCACATAGTTGCTATCTGGGAAGGAATCCCGGAGGTGGTGGGCATAGATAGGAAGGTCAACGGATTCGACGGGGGGAGGAGAAGTGTTGCGATTTGACATCGTAACACTTAGTAATCAAGGACATATCACGAAAGATAGTTGCATGTGAAGGCATTGCCTGACGATTATCAGTACAGATATGGACTACGACGGTAGCTGCCTATACTTTACAACGTATTCCTAAGAGAATCCCCTAGAAGACGGCACGTGACCGTGGGAAGTCTCATATTACATAATATATAAGTACATTTACCTTGTAGCATAACATGCGACGGCCAACATTACATGTAGCCTTACATATATATTACGATACATGGACATTAAGAGATCTAGATCTAAGATGAGATGGTATCTTGATAGATCCACATCTAGATCAGATTGATATTACGATATAGGAGGTGGAGATGCCACTGATGTACCCACGGGTGACATTCCCAAGGGATGGCATTCTCATACCACGGATATTAAGCCTCATGGTGTACGCACCATAGATAGTTATCTATGACGTCATGCTCTAGGACCACATAGGTCGCTGGGCATTCCCTTATGTAGTATAGTTTACTTATGTAGGCCCAAGGGCTCTGTAGTATAAAGAATAGAGCCAAGACGGCCTAAGCTCTTCAGCTTAGTCCTCTTGTATTCTCCCCTGAGTACAATTGTAGCATTAAGCCACTCTAATCTTTTATTCTTATTCACCTTTCCAGTGACGTCTTATTGGTGTTGCCTTATCTGTCACTAGGTTCTATCCCTAGTATGATTGGGTCGCAACAAGAAGAAGGGGCTAATTGTAAAGGAAAGGAGAGTCTACTAGCTAGAGGTGCTGGGAGATGAGAAGATTCCCATCCAGGAGAGGGTACAGTGGAAGAGGGTTCGTCTATAGTAGAGTCTGTGATAGAAGAAACAGAGGAAATGGAGGGAGTTGGGTAGGTGATGGCCATGGGGGGAACATTGTATTCGAATGAGTCTGGGCGGTCGGTGCAGGGCATGGAAGAAGTGGGGACTAAGGAGGGAATGCGACTGGGTGAAGTTTCTTATAGTTCAGGAGAGCCAACGGGGCGTTCTTCAAACTCCATTCGGGTATCCAGGAATCTTCTTTGGCCATGTATTCCTTTCATTGGATCAAGAAGAAGTGGCGAGAAGGGGGACCGCGGTGTCGTATGACCTTCTTGATTTCATACTCTTCTTCTCCATCGATTAGGTCAGGCAGTGGTGCAGGGAAGTTGGCTCTGTAAGTCTCATTCCATTTATAGGGGGTAAGAAGTGATGCATGGAAAACGGGGTGTATTTTCCAAGTCTTAGGTAGGCAGAGCTTGTACATGATTGGGGATAGTACTTCCGTGATTGCAAAAGGTCCTTCACGTTTCGGAAGGAACTTGGAGGGGAGGAGGGAGCGTTTCAGGTTTTTGGCTTCGAGGCAAACCTTGTCTCCTTTGGCAAAGGGTTTGAACCCTTTGGAAGAAAGGCGGGATTTCATGACTTGTTGGGCGAGTTCATGAGCAGCAAGGGCTTCATCACGCGCGGCAGTAAGGAGGGAGATATGGGCTGTGTGAGGGATCATTTCAGACCAGGAGGTAGGGTTGTCATGGCAATAGATACAGAGGAAGGTCTCTACTTCCTGGTTGACACATTCGGTTTTGCCATCGGACTGTGGGTGGTAGGCAGTGGAGAGGTTTAAGCAATATCTGAGGAGCTTGGCGAGTTCCTTGGTGAATTCAGAGGTGAATTGGGGGCCGCAATCAGAGATGATGGTGTCATAAAGTTCAAATCAGGTGTAGACCTTGTGAAAGAAGAGGTGGGCGATTCCTTCCGTGGTGACTGTCTTCTTGGTAGGGCAGAGAATTCCTTATCTAATCTGCAGATTTCTTTATCTAATCCACAGATCTTCTTCCTGCACCTGCAGATTTCCTTCTTCCTTTTCTGGAAACCCATGGACTTTCTTTCCCTTTAGAAAACCCACAGACCTTACCCTCTGCCCTATTCTTTACCCCAGGTTTAGGGTTGTACTACTAGATAAATAGCTAGGGACCTCACTGTACTCCCCAGCTTATTCTATGCAGTCTCAGTTTTACTGTGTGTCATCCAAAGCTCACAAAGCCTTGTTCCTTGCTTTGCTCTCTAGAACCATGATCCTTTGGGACCAACAAGGGATAACTTGTTCCCTTGCCCATTGCCCATGTCCTCCTCATCTGCGCAAGTAAGACCTATTAGAGGTTGTGCTTGTTGCTGGCTCTCTTCGCCATTCACCACCTCAATCCTCTCATTCCCTCATTCCCTTGCAGCTATTCCACGTAAAGCCTGAGGCTCGCCTTGGGTGCTACTTGACCCAATGACCCACAGTAAGGCCCACACATAACAGATAAAGGGTCTGTGGAGCCATGAGGGAATGGTGACACAGAGTCAGAATGGGGCTGGTTCTACAACTGAGGCAGTTGACCAGGAAAGGAAAGGAAGATGATTGGCATTGTGAAGGAGCAATGCCAGATTGAGAGAAAGAGGTGCTGCTGTGGGAGCAGTAGTGCTGAAGGAGGAAGGATCTGCTAGTGTTATGTATGAGCCTAACCGTGGGTTGTTGAGTCAGAGCACACTTGAATGCTCGATCTAGCTTGATAGCCTTCCCCATCAAGCAGATCATTCCTCATTTGGCAATACAGCTCCCACTGTCTCGCAGTCTTACTGACTTGACTTGCACTGTGTGCTTGCCTCATCAACCACCTCAGTTGCAGAACAGGCTTCTTTCCTCTTCTGGCATTCTCCTCAGTACTCCTCAGAGGTATGCCAGACCTTTAACCTTTATAGACATTTTACCTTTCTCTTCGAGCATGCTCCTTTCGGTCGCATGCCTCATTTCCTTTCTTCCCTTTCTTGGCATGCTCCCTCTTTCCATACATAGCACTTGTACACCAGTGGTCTGTGCTACATTCCCTGTAGTATAAATACCCCTGCAGAACTACTGGGATCCCCAGCTAGTTCGACGCAATTATACCTGCGATTACTGGTGTCTCTTCGCTCTCCTCTCAGAGACTGGGACTCTCCTGAGCTCCCCTAGTTCTACTTCACCTCGGTTATGCTCATAGCAACACTTCTTCATTGAAGTCCGTTGTTACTTGCAGAGACTCCAGTGCTTGCACTGCAACAGTCGCCTTGCATCGTAACACCAAGATACTCGACCTCCAATGTGTCGAACGTGCATTTGTCAAGTTTCAAGAATAGCTGTTGCTCCTGGAATTATTGGAGCACTTTCTGTGTGCATTCCTCATGAAGCACCAGGTCAGTGGAGTGGATTAGGAGATCGTCCATGTAAATGATCAACCACCCTTCTGTGATAAAGTCCCTGAATACATGGTCCATAAAGGCCTGAAACATGGCCAGTGAGTTGCATAGTCTGAAGAACACGATGGTACGCTCAAAAAGTCCTGGGGGAGTGATGAAGGCTGCCTTCCAGCAGTCTTCAGGTTTGATCCTAATATTGTTATATCCCTAGCATACATCCATCTTGGTGAAGATTGACGATCCCTTGAGTTTGTTGATAAGATCGCCAATTAAGGGTAGTGTTATGGTATCACAGTTCCCCTCCCCTTTTTCTTCTTTCTGTTACGTTTCGTTTCTTTTCCCTTTTCACTTTGTACTATCTTGCCTCATGTCGACTTACCGAGAGGCTGTACCTTATTCAGTCATCCTTTTTCTTATTGCTGACCAACTTCCCTTCCATCCGACTTACTCATCATTTGCTCGGTCAGCGATTCTTCCTCCACCTTCTACAGGATTCTATAACATTCTATTTTCATTTCCCTCGAATGTATATAAACCTATCATCCACCACCTGTATCTCCTAACTTTGACCTACTTGGCAATCCACCTTGTAGTTTCTCGAAACCCTTGGACCTCTATAAGTTGTCTGCACCACTTCTGAAGTGTGCAGCATCTATAAGTCAATCGTACCACTTTTGAAGTGTACACTTTCGTTTTACTTTGAATCCATGTTTGAGTAAGGACGAACCCTTGACTCTACGACCTAGTAACATTCCCATTCATTGGGAAACCCTTGATCTTGCACTTTACCAAGTTCTACGTTAGTACCTCGGTATGAACGTAACACTTTCCTTGCCCACTGGTACAATACTTAACCAGCTTATCCCATTAGATATTGAAACAACCTCTCACAGTTTTCAAGCTGCTAGGTTGTTCACTAGACACTAGGAGTTGTTGTGCTCTGTAGGAGGGAAATCTCCAAGAGAACTAGACTGGGAAGTCCAGTTGCTCCTGGGGGTTTATATACTCTTTCTATGTATGTACATGTTATGGCTAGATCTAGAGATACACTACTATACAAAGTAACCTTAGCCTTGGGCATAGGGTATGAGTCATCCGCAGTCAATGCGCAGTCAGGCTGAGTCATAGATAAGACGGAGATTAAGTAGGCTGTGTGATAAGAGTCATTGTGAGTCATGAGGAATCAGAATGAGTCAAAGCGGTAATTAAAGAAGCATAGTCATGAAATGGAAGCGATGCACAGCCAAGTACAGCGCAGAGATTAAATAGAAGTAGAAGCTATGTGTAGGCGTTACTATGGTGCATCGGAGTTTGAATCTATAAAAATGTAAACAAGTACAAACAAAAGGAGAGAAACGACTAAGTCCCTTGGCTTGTTGTGAGTCTTGAGCGTTTGTAGCTTTATGTAGGCTTTTGTATGTGTTATCTGGTGTTGCAAATGAAGGTTTTGTTACAGATATGGGCTTAGCTATCATACTTAGCACTTACCTCAGTACCAGTGAGGCTTTCCTCTGTTTATCCTTGCTTACCTATGTTTCCCTTTCACACCACTGCCCATTGCAGTGTCACCCCTTTCCTATTCCATGATGGCCTTTGCTGTCATGGACCCTTTACATCCTTTTTGTGGCAGCAACCTCATTGTTGCTGTGCACTTACTTCTTCCAGCATGCTGGCCTTTCCTAGCATGCTCCTTTTATCCTTCTCAGTCAACCGCCTAGGTTGCTGAACTGAAACCCTTCCACTTCTGGCATATCCTTTTGGAATATGCCAGACCCTTCCTTTTCAAGCACTTATCTGCCAGTAGTACTGCCACTCCTGTACCATATATAAACCCTGGTGGAACTGCTGGAATCCCCAGCTAGTTCTACGCAATCCATGTGTACTTACTGGCAACCAGAGAGTCTAAGTCCTTTGTCCCTCCCTCAAGACTTCGCTTCCTCTCTGTGGTCTAAAGGTTGCCCTAAGACCTGCTTGCTATAGTTCTGGACTGAGGACTGTAGACTTCCATATCTATGTTGTTTGTTAACATCCTAATGACAGCTACTTCTTTGGCTTGCCACTGAAGTACTGTGTGTGTCGTAACAGGTAGTGGGTACACATTTTTGACAGTCTGAGAGTTCAAGTATCAATAGTCCTGACAGGGTCACAACTTGCCATCTTTCTTTTGTACAAAGAAGAAAGGGGCAGCTTGCAGTGACTTCAATGGTTGAATCTTTCTGCTTTTAAGGTTTTCATCAATAAACTTTTTGCAAGCCTCTAGTTCTTTGAGGTTGAGTGGGTAGTTCTTCGCACATTTCAGGGTGAAGCCCTCGGTAGTAGTGATTACATGGTCAAAGGCTTATACAGGGGGAAGGGTGGTGGTTTCTCCATCCACAAACATGTTGGCATACTCTTTGTATGCATCAGGCAATACCTTTTTTGCATGGTCTGCCTGCTGGGCTAGGGTGGTAGAGAGGGTTGTTTTCCAGATAAATGTCCACTCTTCTACAAATTTTTGTTCATACATCTTGGCCAGCTTGGTATCAGGGTTGAGGCCAAGGTATCTGATGAGGTAACACTGTGCAAGTGCCTCATGGTGTTACGACGCACACGGTATCTCAGTGGCAAGCCAAAGAGATAGCTGTCGTCGGGACGTCACTGGACAACAAGGATACGGAAGCCCTTGGTCCTAGGTCCAGAACTTGGCAAGCAGGTCTTGGGGCGACCTTTAGACCACAGAAGAGTAAGCGGAGCCTTAGGGTTGTCGAAGGCGGAGCGAGCTCTCTGGATGCCAGTAGATACGCGTGGATTGCGTAGAACTAGCTGGGGTTTCCAGCCGGTTCCAGCAAGGTTTATATAGTGTACATCGGTGGCAGTACACTAGCACGGACCAAGGCTCTGTATCTGCTGGAAGAGGAAAAGGTCCAGCGTATCCTAAAGGGATGCGCTGGAAATGGAAAGGGAGCACTTCCCCAATAGTGGGGTTGAGTGCGAACCGACAAAAGGGGCATGCAAGCATGCCAGGTGAAAGGGATGCGCAGCAGCAATGAGGCTGACATGCGCTAAGATATAAATGGAAGTCCGAGGTTCCCGCGGAGCCACGGGGCCGAGGGGAACCAAGGAAGGACAAAGGGCGACACTGCATCGAGCAGTGGCGCAGAAGGAAAGACACGAGTAAACAAGGATAAAGAAACGTACACCTCACTGGTACTGAGGTAAGCGATAAGAGGATAGCTAACTCCTGGGTTAGGAGTTCGCTAGGGATAAACGTAGTGTAAGTAGGGTTAAGTATTGTACCAGTGGGCGAGGAAAGAAGAAAAAGGGGAAGGGGACCGCTCTACCGTAACACTTTGCGGAACAGAGCCCACTACCCTAGATGGATGGATGACCGCTGCCAGCAACCATACCCAGGCGCACGAACGCCTCTGAGACTTTCATCGAGGAGGTTTTCAATCTGCTAGAAACGACCCCAACGCGATGGACGTAGACAGGATCAATCTCACCAGGCCCGAACGGGCATGTCATAACCGAGATCGGCTCTGCTACATCTGTCATAAACCTGGCTGTATTAGCCGAAATCATCCAGGGCACAGAAACTATAAGCAGCCCATGCAGCAGAAGAGTTCCACTCCATCCCCCTCTACTTCTACCCCGAAGAAACCAGAAAGGTTCAGAACCGTGCAAACGAGTGCCTCCTCCTCCCTCGATCCCCTTGACGCTTACATTGCTGATCTGGAGGGAGGACGGAAAGATAGAAAGGAGATCCTCCAGGTTCTCAAGGAATGCTACGACGAAGACACCGAAGAACCACATGCCACCTATGAGGATGAACAAGTCAACCGCATTTGCGTGGGAAAGGATTTTTAGAAAGGAGACTCGCCACAACGTCTTGCTCTCCTACTCTCCCAACTGTAATTGTATCGAGAAATGAGAAATCTGTGTTCATACCAGTTTCTCTTTCCCCAGTTGGGAGCAAATCCGTTGTCACCGCCCCCGCCCTCGTAGACTGTGGAGCCACCTCCTGCTTGATCGATTACGCATTCGCCAAGAAACACAAACTCCCATTCACTCGTCTTACCAGGCCGGTCACTGCTACAAACGCGGACGGAACCATTAACAAGATGGGAACGATAACCCATAAGGTCCGCCTCCATATCCAGATTGATGAAGACGAAGAAGATCGGGACTTCCTCGTGCTCTCCAGCGGTAAACAACAGAGCATCATTCTTGGAATGAGTTGGTTAGGAGACCGAAACCCAACAATAGATTGGAGTAGTCGGAAGGTGTCCGTAAAGCCTCCATCGTTGGTCAAAAGGAAGCGCAACGGCCAGGAAACCCTAGCGCAATGATATCTGCTGAGGTACCTAGACCTCGACGCCGACAACAGACTAGCCAAAGCCTATAGGACACGTTTTGAACGGATGCCCACTCACATCCGAAAGATTACGTTGTCGACCACGCTGGCCCAGGAAACGGCCAAGATTACGAAAACCATTCCAAAGGAGTACCAGCAGTTTGCTGATGTGTTCATTGACAAAGAGGCAACCGAATTACCACCATCCCGGCCCTTCGATCATGAAATTAAGTTGCTCCCCTCATTTGTCCCAAAGCGCGCTAAGAACTACTCCCTCAACCCCAACAAAATCAACGCTTGTTGAAAGTTCATAAACAAAAACCTGGCAAATGGAAAGATTCAGCCATCCATGTCACCTCAAGCGGCCCCCTTCTTCTTTGTGGCGAAGAAAGACGGGAAGCTCCGCCCTTGCCAGGATTACCGATACCTCAATAGTCACATGGTCAAGAACGCCTATCCACTCCCGCGTATCTCTGACCTCCTCGACAAGCTTAAAGGATCGTCCATCTTCACTAAATTGGATGTTCGATGGGGTTATAACAACGTCCTGGTCAAACCCGAAGACCGGTGGAAAGCCACTTTTATCACACCGTTCAGACTCTTCGAGCCGACGGTTATGTTCTTTGGAATGTGCAACTCGCCTGCCACGTTTCAGGCATACATGGACGACGCCTTCGCCGACTATATCGCGGAAGGCTGGCTCGTCATTTACATGGACGATGTCCTTATCCACTCCTCCAATCCAGAAACCCACCGAGCGCGTACCAAGAAGGTCCTACAACGTTTCCGAGAACAGCACCTCTACCTTAAGCCCGAAAAGTGCTCTTTCGACATGAATGAAGTTGAATATCTCGGACTCATCGTTTCCAAGGACAATGTCAAAATGGATCCCATGAAATTAGCAGCCATCGAGGAGTGGACTGCACCGAAAGACATCAAAGCCGTCAGATCGTTCATCGGGTTCTGCAACTTTTACCGAAAGTTCATCCCTGCCTTCTCCGACATCTGCAGACCCCTTCACGATCTCACGCACAAAGGTGCAACCTGGACCTGGGGAACCGACCAAGAGAGAGCATTCAGAACACTGAAGAACGCCTTCCTCAAGCAACCTATACTCCGTACTCCTGATGTATCTCAACTCTTCTTTGTCATGACGAACGCCTCTCTTACCGCCGCTGGCGGCGTCCTCATGCAGAAAGATGTCAATGGAGACCTTCACCCCTGTCCCTACATCTCCAAGACTTTCGGGTCTGCTGAGCGGAACTACGACATTTATGATCGGGAGCTCCTTTGTTACGACGCACACGGTATCTCAGTGGCAAGCCAAAGAGATAGCTGTCATCGGGACTTCACTGGGCAACGTAGATGCGGAAGCCTACAGCCCTAAGTCCAGAACTCTAGCAAGCAGGTCTTGGGGCGACCTTTAGACCACAGAGAGTAAGCGGAGTCTTGAGGTTGTCGAAGACGAAGCGGTCTCTCTGGATGCCAGTAGATACGCGTAGATTGCGTAGAACTAGCTGGGGTTTCCAGCTGGTTCTCCCAAGGTTTATATAGGGTACAAGTACGTGCATGGACCAAGCAGTGTAAGTACTTGAAAAGGAAAGGTCCAGCGTATCCTAGAAGGATATGCTGGAAGAAGAAAGGGAGCACTTCCTCAATGGTGAGGTTGAGTGCGAACTGACTAAAGGGGACATGCAAGCATGCCGGGCGAAAGGGGTGCACAGCAGCAATGAGGCTGGCATGCACCAAAGACAAGAGTGGAAGTCCGAGGTTCCTGCGGAGCCGTGGAGGCCGAGTGGAACCAAGGAAGGACAAAGGGCGACACTGCTCTGGGCAGTGGCGCAGAAAGGAAGACATAAGTAAACAGAGGTAAAGAGAGGTAAACCTCACTGGTACTAAGGTAAGCGGTAAGGAGATAGCTAACTCCTGGGGTTAGGAGTTCGCTAGGGATAATCGTAAGGTAAGTATGGTTAAGTATTGTACCAGTGAGTAAGGAAAGAAGAAAAAGGGGTGGGGGCCTGCTCTACCGTAACATCCTTGCTGTCATTATGGCCTTAGAGGAATGGCGCCAATACCTACGAGGGACAGGTCATCCCGTCTCAGTCCTGACAGACCACAAGAACTTGACATACTTCCATGAACCTCGGAAGTTGTCTCGTCACCACGCCCGCTGGCAAATGTTTCTACAAGACTACGACCTGACCTTCACCCACCTCCCCGGCACTGCCATGGGACCCGCCGATGCCCTGTCACGGAAGGACGATGTTGACACCTCTTGCGATAATGTCGCCCTCCAAGTCCTTCCCGACGAGGTCTTCGCTCGCTCTCTTGACCTCGCAATTGCCGAGAAAATTGCTATCTCAACCCCATCCGATCCTGTCGTGGTATCTGCTCTCCAGGCAATGCACGAAGGATCCTCGCTTCTCCCCAGGGCCCGTCCCGACAACTGGGCGTTCGACGGCCGAAATCTCACTTACCTCGGACGAACATATATTCCCGAGGACTGTCGTGAACCCCTCGTCTCCAGTATACACAATTCGCATCATGGTGGACATGCAGGCTTTGCCCGGACGCTTGCCCTGCTGTCCCACAACTATTGGTGGCCCAGGATGTCCACCTTTGTCTGCCGGTATATCGCCAGCTGCGCCCCTTGCCAGCAGATGAAGGTTAACACCCATCCAACGAAACCCCCCCTATCTCTGATCACTACCACTACCACCCGCCCATTCCAGCACATCTCTATGGATCTTATCTCCGACCTTCCCCCGACGGTGGGGGGCCTTGACTCCGTGCTGGTCATGGTGGACCACGGCCTTACCCGGGGGGTGATTCTCATGCCTTGCTCCAAAAACATCTCTGCCGAAGGGGTCGCCAAGCTTTTCTTCACTCATGTCTTCCCTCGATTTGGGTTGCATGACCGCGTAATCTCCGATCATGGACCCCAGTTCACCTCCACCTTCGCACTTGAACTCTCCAAGCTCCTACACTACGACGTCGCTCTCTCTACTGCATACCATCCCCAAACTGATGGAGAGACCGAGCGCGTAAACCAGGAGTTGGAAACATTTTTACGGCTGTTCTGCCAAGAGAACCCTTCCGGATGGGTCGATGTTCTCCCCATGGCCGAATTTCATCACAATGCCATGACTCACTCCGCAACCAAACAATCCCCTTTCTTCCTCCTCATGGGATACCAACCACGTTCCTATCCGAAGATCGGACCCACGTTCATACCAGCATTGGCCGATTGCCTCTCCCTCCTCAGCTCCGCCCGGGATGAGGCGAAAGCCGCTCTGGAAAACTCCCAACGAATCATGGCTTTCCGATCCCATTGAAAATTCGAACCCTGGAAGAAAGGCGACCATGTTTGGCTCGAAGCAACAAACTTACCCTTATCATCCAATCGGAAACTCTCTCCGAAAAGACACGGGCCCTTTACCATCACGAAGGTCATTTCCGCCCTCGCTTACGAATTAGAACTTCCCCATTCGTGGCAAATTCACCCGGTGTTCCATGCTTCTCTTCTATCCCCTTTTGTCGAAACCGACGAACACGGCCCTAACTTCTCCCATCCCCCTCCGGATCTGGCACGATCGGAAGAAGACTACGAATTAAGCCATATCATCGGCCACAAAGGGAAAGGAAGAGCACGACGCTACCTGGCTGCCTGGAAGGGATATCCCATCTCCGAGGCGACTTGGGAATCTGAGCCAAACTTCGCCAACGCCAAGGAGATACTCCAGGAGTATAAAGACCTGAAGGGCCTTTAGGACTCCGCCATGACCTACCCCTCCTACTGCCAACAAATTGCAGCAGCACTCGGAACTAACCCATTCACCCTCGCCCACCTTCGCCGTACATATATCACCGTCAAAGACATCGACACCACCCGCCCCATCGTCCCCGTTGCCCAGAGCAAGTTGCTCAAAGAGATCAATCGCGCCATCGCCCACCGCACGACGCATAGCTGTTTTTGCAGAGACCAGTATTGTCCCGTCCACACTCCGTACTAGACCACCCCATGACTAATGAACTCCCCAACCTTGACGTACCCGTCGAGCCCCCTGTCCGAGTCCACCACCTTAGTCCCCACCTCCGACGAGTCATCTTCGCCGTCGCCATCCAGACCCGCTGTTACGGTAGAACGGTCCCCCAGTCCTTTTTCTTCCTTTCTCTCTCACTGGTACAATACTTAACCATACTTACATTACGATTACCCTAGCGAACTCCTAACCCCGGAGTTAGCTATCCTCTTACCGCTTACCTCAGTACCAGTGAGGTTTACGTCTCTTTATATCTGTTTGCTTATGCTTTCCTTTCTGCGCCCCTGCCTAGCGCAGTCGCGCCCTTTGTCCTTCCTTGGTTCTCCTCGGTCTCCATGGCCCCGCGGGAACCTCGAACTTCCACTTACGTCTTTAGCGCATGCCAGCCTCATTGCTGCTGTGCACCCCTTTCGTCTGGCATGCTTGCATGCCCCTTTTGTCTGTTCGCACTCAACCTCACCATTGAGGAAGTGCTCCCCTTCTATTTCCAGCGCATCCCTTTAGGATACGCTGGATCCTTCCCTCTTCCAGCAGGTACCTACACTTGGTCCGTGCTAGAGTACAGCCACTCCTGTACACTATATAAACCCTGGTGGAACCGGCTGGAAACCCCAGCTAGTTCTATGCAATCCACGCGTATCTACTGGCATCCAAGGAGCACCTTTAGTCTTCGACAACTCAAGACTTCGCTTCACTCCTTGTGGTCTAAAGGTCGCCCCAAGACCTGCTTGTTAGAGTTCTGGACTTAGGACCGTAGACTCCGTATCTACGTTGTCCAGTGAAGTCCCGACGACAGCTATCTCTTTGGCTTGCCACTGAGATACCGTGTGCGTCGTAACACCCGCTCCCTCGACCGGCATGTATGCCACCACTGGGCACTCTCCACCAGCGT
>JBBPSY010000074.1:0-26601 GCA_038093855.1 Rugiboletus extremiorientalis
AGAACACGGTGGAAGGTGGGGGAAGAGCTGACTGAGCAAATGATGAGTAATGCGGATGGGGAGGAGGGTTGGTCAGTGATGAAAAAGAAAGGATGACTAATAGATAAGGATAGCCTCTCGGTGAGTCGACGCGAGGCTTAGTAATACAAGGTAACGACGAAAGGAAAAGAAAAACAAGAAATCATAACACCTTCTTTGTCATGACTGACACCTCCCTCACCGCTGCCGGAGGAGTCCTCATGCAAAAGGATGTCAACGGTGATCTCCACCCCTGCTCCTACATTTCTAAGACCTTTGGATCTGCCGAGCGAAACTATGACATCTACGACCGGGAGTTACCCGCTGTTATCATGGCCTTGGAGGAATGGCGCCAATACCTACGGGGAACCGGTCATCCTGTCTCCGTCCTAACCGACCACAAGAACCTGACCTACTTCCGGGAACCCAGGAAGTTGTCTCGTTGCCACGCCTGGTGGCAAATGTTCTTACAGGACTACGACTTGACCTTCACCCACCTCCCCGGTACGGCCATGGGCCCGGCCGATGCCCTGTCTCAGAAGGATGAGGTTGATACCTCTCTTGACAATACCAATCTCCAACTCCTTCCTGATGAGGTCTTCGCCCAGTCGCTCGACCTTGCTATTGCCGACAAAATTGCTCTCTCTACCCTGTCCGATCCTGTCGTTGTCTCTGCCCTCCAGGCAATGCACGAGGGATCCTCGCTCCTCCCCAGAGCCCGCCCCGATGATTGGGCCTTTGATGGCCGCAATCTGACCTACCTCGGCTGAACCTACATCCCCGAGGACTGCCGTCAACCCCTGATTTCCGGCATTCACAACTCTCCCCATGGGGGACATGCAGGCTTTGCTCGAACGCTCACCTTGCTGTCCCATGATTATTGGTGGCCCGGGATGTCCGCCTTTGTCCGCCGCTATATCGCCGGCTGCGCCCCTTGCCAGCAGATGAAAGTTAACACCCACCTGACGAAGCCCCCACTTTCCCCAATTGCCACCACTGCCACCCGCCCATTCCAGCACATCTCTATGGATCTCATCTCCGGCCTTCCCCCGACAGCGGCAGGCCTGGACTCTGTGCTGGTCGTGGTGGACCATGGCCTTACTTGGGGGGTGATTCTCATGCCATGTTCCAAAAACATCTCTGCCGAAGGGGTCGCCAAGCTATTCTTCACTCATGTATTCCCAAGATTCGGGCTACATGACCGCGTAATCTCCGATCGTGGACCACAGTTTGCCTCCACCTTCGCACTCGAACTCTCCAAACTCCTCCACTACAACATCGCCCTCTCCACTGCATACCATCCCCAGATGGACAGAGAGACTGAGCGTGTAAACCAAGAATTGGAGACCTTCCTCCACCTCTTTTGCCAAGAGAATCCTCCCAGTTGGGTCGACGTCCTTCCGATGGCTGAGTTCCATCACAACGCCATGACCCACTCTGCTACCAAACAATCCCCCTTCTTCCTCCTTATGGGATACCAACCCCGCTCCTATCCGAAGATCGGACCCACGTTTGTACCAGCATTGGCCGATTGCCTCTCCCTCCTTAGTTCCGCATGGGATGAAGCGAAAGCCGCTCTGGAGAATTCCCAATGAATCATGGCGTCTCGATCACATCGGAAATTCAAACCCTGGAAGAAGGGCTACCGCGTTTGGTTAGAAGCGACCAATCTCCCCTTATTGTCCAATCGGAAGCTCTCCCCGAAGAGACACGGCCCCTTTACCATCACGAAGGTCATCTCCGCTCTCGCCTACGAATTGGAACTACCCCATTCGTGGCAAATACACCCGGTGTTCCATGCCTCCCTTCTATCCCCTTTCGTCGAAACTGATGAACACGGCCCCAACTTCTCCCAACCACCACCGGATCTGGTGCATTCTGAAGAAGACTACAAATTAAGTCACATCATTGACCACAAAGGGAAAGGAAGAACATGGCGCTATCTTGCTGCCTGGAAAGGATACCCAATCTCCAAGGCGACCTGGGAATCTGAACCAAACTTCGCCAACGCCAAGGAGATACTCCAGGAGTACAAAGACCTGAAGGGCCTTTAGGACTTCGCCATGTCCCAACCCTCCTACTGCCATCAGATAGCAGCAGCGCTCGGAACCAACCCTTTCACCCTTGCCTACCTCCATTGCACCTTCGTCACCGTCAAAGACATCAAGATCACCCATCCTCGTGTCCCCGTAGCCAAGAGCCAGTTGCTCAGAGAAATCAATCGTGCCATCGACCATCGCACCACCCATAGCTGTTTCTGCCGAGACCAGTATTGTCCCATCCACACCCCGTATTAGACCCCATGACTAATGACCTCCCCAACCTCGACATACCCACCAAGCCCCCTGTCAGAGTCCACCACCTTAGTCCCCACCTCCGACGAGTCATCTTCTCCGTCGCCATCCAGACCCATGCCCTTGACCACCATGTATGCCACCACTGGGCACTCTCCACCAGTGTCGTCCTCTTCCAGCTCGTCGAGCTCTTCCGACGTGTCGTCCTCCTCGGGACCCTCTTCTCAAACAACGACACTAGATATGAAAGCGGTCCCAGAGACTCTGGCCTCTCAGAGGTTTTATTGGCAATCAGAAATGGAGTTCTGGACCTCCTCTACTCGGCGGGCTTCACCACCCTCATCAATGACATCCCAGTGGCTGATATGGCCTTTATCACCCATCCCATACTCATGGCCACCACCCCCACCGAGCGGCACCAATACCTCTTCCCCTCCCTTGTCTTTCCTTGCCCCCGAGTCTACCAGGGAGGGAACATCGCTGGGGCAGATGAACAACGAACAACCCCTTCTCCTCGTCCCGTACTGCCCCCCATCACCTTCTGGAACAGGGTCAGCACCCCCTCCGAGACCCAAGAGGAGGAGACACCAACTCAACCAGCCACCCCCTTCCCCACCCTCGCCGACACCGTCGAGAGGGTCATCACTCCTTATGTCCCTCAAGCCGTTTCTCCCGCCTCTTCCACTGGTGCTACCATCGAATTCGAGACGGGGAATGCCTCGGGACCTACGACGAGGGAACGCTTCGACTCGTTCATCATGGGGATCATCAACGACCTCGCCAGAGACTTCCACAGTCACAGGGTTGCGACGCCATCCCCACCACCACCTTATCCCGACCGCCCAGTGCGACCCTCGTCAGGTCCCGTACGCCCCCTTCGATTTGCCCGTCCTGAGCAGCGTCCTGACCCCTCCACCTCTGCCACCACTCTCCGTCGTCTCCGCCGCATTGGCATCATCACTTCTCTCCGCCAACTTCGTGCAGGACATGCCACGCCCACCTCCCATCCCGATCCTAGCTCCGGTACCACAGCCCCTTCCTCCCCTCCCGGGATCGATGTCACCCCCGTGGAATGCAGAAGAAATTGCCGCTGTTATAGATGTCATGAATGCAGGCACGTGCGTCACAATTGCCCCCTCAGAGATAGCGACGACCCCAATGACATGCTTCCCATTCCATCTCACCTCCCCTATCTCCATGACCCACAATACTCCTCTGCCGCCTCTCCCCCCTCTTCCGATCTATCCTGGGGAGGCGAGGACTATGAGGTCAATGAGGGAGACTTATCCAGACCGGACAGAGACTAGTGGACTACAGGGGTCGTCCACCCTAGGAGAGGGTAATGTTACGGTAGAGCGGTCCCCCAGTCCTTTTTCCTCTTTCCTCGCTCACTGGTACAACACTTAACCATACTTACACTACGATTACCATAGGCGAACCCCTAACCACAGGATTAGCCAACTCCTTACCGCTTACCTCAGTACCAGTGAGGCTTTATCCTCATTTACTCTTACTTACATATGTTTTCCCTTCTGTGCCACCACTCGATGTGGTGTTGCCCTTTGTCCTTCCTTGGTTCCCTCGGCCTCTCGGCCTCCATGGGAACCTCGGACTTCCACTTATATCTCTTGCATATGGCAACCTCATTGTTGCCTCACACCCTCTTCTTTCGGCATGCTTGCATGCCTCTTTTGTCGGTTCGCACTCAACCACACCATTATGGAAGTGCTCCCCTTCCTTTTCGGATGCATCCCTTCAGGATACATCCGACCCCTTCCTCTTCCAGCAGATACACGTTCTTGGTCCATGCTAGTGTACTGCCACCTATGTACACTATATAAACCCTGGTGGAACTGGCTGGAAACCCCAGCTAGTTCTACACAATCCACGCGTATCTACTGGCATCCAGAGAGCTCACTCTGCCTTCGACACCTCAAGGCTCCGCTTACTCTTCTGTGGTCTAAAGGTCACTCCAAGACCTGCTTGCTGAGTTCTTGGACTTAGGACCGTAGACTCCACATCTACGTTGTCCAGTGAAGTCCCGACGACAGCTATCTCTTTGGCTTGCCACTGAGATACCGTGTACGTCGTAACACCTCTGCTGTGAAACTCCGCCTGACCTTCACCTCTGGCATTTCCACCTCCGAAACATTTTTTGTTACCTCATTGGATTCCTCGTGCAGTTTGGTTCTCGGACATTGCTGGCTCGCCCGCGACAATCCATTGATTGATTGGGCTATGAGCAGCATCACATTCCAACCTCCTGTTCAGGGAATGCCAACCCCAACGTCAATCTCCGAGTCTCCTGAGTCAAACTCCTTCCCACTTCCTCCCATTTCCCCCAACAAACCACAACAGGCTTGTCCTGGTCTAGCCAACCATGCTCAGGAAACACCCTTGGACTCGCCTACGGCACTCGGACTTCAGAACCCTTGTATCTCCTTTGTAAACGCTGCTGCTTTTAAGCACGCATCAAAGTTGGAGAGCTCTGTCGAGTTCGCCCTCTCTCTTCGGTCTATCTCCGCTCATTCCACTTCCATGGTTGAACCTCCTGACTCCAACAATTCCCCGGACCTCTCTGGAGTACCTCCGGAGTACCACAACTATGTGGACGTCTTCAGTAAGAAAAGGGCTGATACACTAGCCCCTCATCGTCCTTTTGACCTAAAGATTGACCTGGAAGAAGGGGCTGAACCTCCAATTGGTCAGCTCTACTCCATCTCTCCCTCCGAACAAGGAGCCCTTCGGGACTTCCTTGATGAACATCTTCAGATAGGCTTCATACGCCAGTCCACTTCCCCCCATGCAGCTCTGATCCTCTTTGTTCAAAAGAAGGACGGTTCCCTTCGGCTCTGCGTGGATTTCCATGGTCTTAACAAGATCACTAGGAAAGACCATTATCCTCTTCCCCACACTTCCGACCTCCTCAAAGCCCCTAGCGGAGCAAAGATCTATACTAAGCTCGATCTCCGGCATGCGTACCATCTGGTCCGTGTTGCTGAAGGTGATGAATGGAAGACCGCATTCCATACTCATTGGGGTTCATTCAAATGGTTGGTAATGCCTTTTGGTCTCACTAATGCTCCAGCAGCGTTTCAGCACTTCATGAACAGTATCTTCACGGATCTGTTGGACGTTTCCGTAGTAATCTACCTCGATGACATCCTCATCTACTCCTCCGACCCTGCTTCTCATCGTAAGCATGTCCATGAGGTTCTCCAGCGGCTCTGAGCCAATGGACTTTACCTCAAACCGGAAAAATGTGAATGGCATATGGACACCATCGAGTACCTCGGATATATCCTCTCTCCCTCTGGCCTCACGATGGCCACTGATAAGATACAGACCATCTTGGGTTGGCCAGAACCTCAGAAGGTCAAGGACATTCAGTCCTTCCTAGGCTTTGCCAATTTCTATCGCCGGTTCATCCGTGGCTACTCCGACATAGTAATCCCGCTCACTCACTTAACCCGTAAGGGGGCCCCTTGGGTCTTCTCCAATGATTGTCAGCGGTCTTTCCAGCATCTTAAGGATGCTTTCACCTCCGCTCCAGTCCTCGCCCATTGGCTTCCGGACCTTCCTTTGGTCATGGAAACCAACGCCTCCGACTATGCCATCACTGGTATCCTCTCCATTATCTCCTCTGACTCCGAGCTCCACCCTGTCGCTTTCTACTCCCGGATGCTAGTTAATGTGGAGTTGAACTATGATACTCACGACAAGGAGCTCCTGGCAATTTTCGAGGCTTTTCGTAGTTGGCGGCACTACCTCGAGGGCTCCTTGCTGCCTATTGACATCATCACGGACCATAAAAACCTGGAGTATTTCTCCTCTACCAAACTCCTTACTTGGCGCCAGGCCCGGTGGTCTGAGTACCTTTGCCAGTTTAACTTAGCTGTGAGGTACTGCCCTGGTAAACTGGGTGCCAAGCCCGACGCTTTAACTAGACAATGGGACATCTACCCCAAGGAGGGGGATAGGGACTACGCTTGTATCAATCCCGGGAACTATAAGCCCATCTTCACCTCTGAGCAACTTGCATCCTCCTTGCGGGCTACCTATCTCGCTACTCTGCTTCTCTGGGCTAGTGTCCTGATGGACATTGACCAGCTCCATTCTGATATCCTCTCTGCGCTCCCCAACGACCCCATTGCATCTCCCCTCCTTTCCTCCGGCACTATTAAGGACCCACATTGGACTATTAATTCCGATGGTTTCCTTCTCCGGGACAATCGTATCTATGTCCCCGTTGCTGCTGATCTCTGTCTCACTGTTCTCCGGACCTTCCATGACCATCCTACAGCTGGACACTTCGGATAGAACCGCACACTGGAACTGATTCGATGGGAATATACTTGGCCAGGCATCCGCACATTTGTCAAGGACTATATCAATTCTTGTACTGCCTGTGCTTGTGCCAAAACTCCCCGGCATCATCCATACAGACTTTTGAAGCAACTCCCCATACCAGAGAAACCATGGAATTCCATCTCCATGGATTTCATTGAACAACTTCCCCCTTCGGACGGCTTTATGGCTATCCTTGTAGTTATCGACCGGCTTTCCAAGCAGGCGGTTTTCATCCTCACTCATGATACCATTACCTCTGCTGAGCTAGCTAAGCTGTTCCTGATACATGTCTTCTCCAAACACGGAGTTCCTGCCCATGTTACTTCAGATCAGGGTTCCAAGTTTGTATTGCACTTCTTCCGTTCCTTAGGGAAAGCTCTTGAGATGCGTCTCCACTTCACTTCAGGCTATCACCCCAAGGGGGATGGTCAAACTGAACGTGCTAACCAAACTCTCGAGCAATACCTTTGAATTTACTGCAGTTACCAACAAGACAATTGGTCGGAACTCCTTCCGCTCGCGGAATTCTCCTATAACAATGCACCCAGTGCTACCACTGGCGTGTCCCCCTTCTTCGCTAATAAGGGGTACCACCCAAACTTCTCTGTCTCCTCCGATCTCCACCTCTCATCCTCCATGGCTCAGTCCTACGTCACGGATTTAGATGAACTCCATACTTTCCTCCGTTCGGAGATGTTGGAAGCACAACAGTGTTATCAAGGACTGGCAGACAAGAAGTGTAGTCCCGCTCCGGACTTCATAATCGGAAATCAAGTATACCTCAAAGCGAAGTTCCTCCATTCTACTAGACCCTCCAAAAAACTTTCCAAAAAATATTTAGGACCTTTTACTATTATTGCTAAGCTTGGTTCTCATTCCTATACATTGCGACTGCCTGACTCAATGAACTCTGTACATCCGGTTTTCCACGTCTTGCAGTTAGAACCTTGCATTCCGAATACTATTCCGAATCGGGTCCAACCACCGCCTCCTCCGATTGGAGTTGACGGTGAACCAGAGTACGAGATCGAGGAGATCTTGAATTCCAAGATCAATCAGAGATGACGCCACTGTCAACTCCTGTACTTGGTACGTTGGCTTGGTTACGAAGGAACTGATGACGAGACCTCCTGGCTACTCGCTATGGAGCTAGAACATGCGAAGGAGCTAGTTGTGGACTTCCACCGGAGGTATCCCAGCAAGCCCGGACCTGACTTCTCCTAGCGCCAGACTTACTCCGATGTTCCTCTTGCTGTTTTCCTTCTCCGTTTTCACTCAGTTATTTGCATTTATATCACATTAAGACCAAAAGAAAAAAGAAAGAAAAGAACAAAGTATATTATTATTACTCCTGCACTTCCTCTGCTACCTCTGTCTGTTACGGTAGAGAGATCCCCTAGTCCCTTTTCTTCCTTTCTCGCTCACTGGTACAATACCTAACCATACTTACCTTATGATTACCCTAGGCGAACCCCTAACCACGGGGTTAGCCAACCGTTATCGCTTACCTCAGTACCAGTGAGGCTTTACCTTTATTTACTCTTACTTACACATGTGTTCCTTTCTGCGCCACCACTCGATGTGGTGACGCCCTTTGTCCTCCCTTGGTTCCCTCGACCCCTTGGTCTCCATGGGAGCCTCGGACTTCCATTTACATCTCTTGCGCATGGTAGCCTCATTGCTACCTCGCACCCACTTCTTTCGGCATGCCTGCATGCCCCTTTTGTCGGTTCGCACTCGACCACACTATTGTGGAAGTGCTCCCCTTCCTTTTCGGATGCATCCCCTTAGGATACATCCGACCCTTTCCTGTTCCAGTAGATACTCATCCCTGGTCCGTGCTAGTGTACTGCCACCTGTGTACACTATATAAACCTTGGTGGAACCGGCTGGTAACCCCAGCTAGTTCTACGCAATCCACGCGTATCTACTGGCATCCAAGGAGCTCCCTTAGTCTTCGACCCCTCAAGACTTCGCTTCACTCCTTGTCGTCTAAAGGTTGCCCTAAGACCTGCTTGCTACAGTTCTGGACTTAGGACCGTAGACTCCGTATCTACATTGTCCAGTGAAGTCCCGACGACAGCTATCTCTTTGGCTTGCCACTGAGATACCGTGTGCGTCGTAACACCCAGGATAGATCGGAAGAGGGGGGAGAGGCAGCGGTGTAAAGGGGATGACTCTGGGTCCAGGCGAGGTAAGGTGGGACGGGAAGCGTGTCGTTGGGATCGTCACTGTCTCCGAGGGGGCAATTGCGGCGCACGTGTCCGCGTTCATGACACCTAAAACAGCGGCGATTTCTTCTTTGCTCCACGGAGGTGACAAGGACCCCGGGAGGGGAGGAAGGGGTTGTGGTGTCGGGGACAGGATCGGGATGGGAGGCGGGCGCGGCATGTCCCTCACAAAGTTGGCGGAGAGAAGTGATGACACCGACGCGGCGGAGACGACGGGGAGAGGTGGTGGAAGGGGAGGGATCAGGGCGCTGCTGGGGACGGACGAATCGCTCGGGGCGTATGGGACCTGACGAGGGCCGTACTGGGTGGTCGGGATAAGGCGGCGGTGGGGATGGTGTCGCGACCCGGAGGCTGTGGAAATCTCAGGCGAGGTCGTCAATAATCCCCGTGATGAATGCGTCGAAGCGCTCCCTCGTAGTGGGTCCGGAGGTAGTCTCTGTCTCGAATTCAGCAGTGGCCCCGGTTGAGGAGGCGGGAGATGCGGCTCAAGAGACGTTAAGAGAGATGGTTCTCTCAATGGTGTCGGTGAGGGTGGGGAATGGGGTGGCCGGTCGAGTAGGCATCTCCTCCTCTTGGGTCTCGGTGGGGGTGCTGACCTGGTTCCAGAAGGTGATGGGGGGTGGTACGGGATGAGGAGAAGGGGTGTTTCGTCGGTCGTCGACCCCAGCGGCATTCCCCCCCTGGTAGACTCGGGGACTAGGAAAGATGATGGTAGGGGAGAGGTAGTGGTGACGTTCAGTGGGGGTGGCGGCCAGGAGTATGGGACGGGTGATAAAGGCCATATCAGCCGCTGGGATGTCGTTGACGAGGGTGGCGAAGCCCGCTGAGTAGAGGAGGTCCAGAACTCCGTTTCGGATTGAAAGGAGTACCTCTGCGAGGCCCGAGTCTCGGGGACCACTTCCATATCTAGTGTCGTTGTTTGCGAAGAGGGTTCCGAGGAGGACGACCCGTCGGAAGAGTTCAACGAGTTAGAAGAGGACGACACTGGTGGAGAGTGCCCAGTGGTGGCGTACATACTGATCGAGGGAGCGGGTCTGGATGGCGACGGAGAAGACGACTCGTCGGAGGTGGGGGCTAAGGTGGTGGACTCTGACAGGGGGCTCGGCGGGCACGGAGAGGTTGGGGAGGTCATCAGTCATGGGGTCTAAAATGGGGGAGTGTGGATGGGACAGTACTGGTCGCGACAGAAACAACTATGCGTGGTGCGGTGGTCGATGGCCCGGTTAACTTCTCTGAGCAACTTGCTTTTGGCGACGGGGGTGTGAGGGCGAGTGGTTTCGATGTCTTTGATGGTGATGAAGGTACAACGGAGATAGGTAAGGGTGTAGGCGTTGGTTCCGAGCGCTGCTGCTATCTGGTGGCAGTAGGAAGGTTGGGACATAGCGGGGTCCTAAAGACCCTTCAGGTCTTTATACTCCTGGAGTATCTCCTTGGTGTTGGCGAAGTTTGGTTCAGATTCCCAAGTTGCCTTGGAGATAGGATATCCTTTCCAGGCAGCTAGATAACGTCGGGTTCTTCCTTTCCCTTTGTGGCCGATAATGTGGCTTAATTCGTAGTCTTCTTCCGAACGTGCCAAATCTGGTGGTGGTTGGGAGAAGTTAGGGCCGTGTTCATCAGTTTCAACGAAAGGGGAT
Source organism: Rugiboletus extremiorientalis (assembly GCA_038093855.1). Taxonomy (NCBI): domain Eukaryota; kingdom Fungi; phylum Basidiomycota; class Agaricomycetes; order Boletales; family Boletaceae; genus Rugiboletus; species Rugiboletus extremiorientalis. The sequence continues at coordinate 10,528 of JBBPSY010000074.1, forward strand.
AGAAGGGAGGCGTGGAACACCGGATGTATTCGCCACGAATGGGGAAGTTCCAGTTCATAAGCGAGGGTGGAGATGACCTTTGTGATGGTAAAGGGGCCATGCCTCTTTGGGGAGAGCTTCCGATTGGAAGATAAAGGGAGATTGGTCGCTTCTAGCCAAACGCGGTTGCCCTTCTTCCAGGGTTCGAATTTCCGAGGAGATCGAGATGCCATGATTCGTTGGGAGTTCTCCAGAGCGGCTTTCGCTTCGTCCCGCGCGGAGCTGAGGAGGGAGAGGCGGTCAGCCAATGCGGGTACGAACGTGGGTCCGATCTTCAGGTAGGAACGGGGTTGGTATCCCATAAGAAGGAAGAAGGGGGATTGTTTGGTAGCGGAGTGGGTCATGGCGTTGTGATGAAATTCGGCCATTGGGAGGACGTCCACCCAACCGGAGGGATTTTCTTGGCAGAAGAGGCGGAGGAAGGTTTCCAGTTCTTGGTTTACGCGTTCGGTCTCTCTGTCCGTCTGAGGGTGGTATGCCGTAGAGAGAGCGACGTCGTAGTGGAGAAGTTTGGAGAGCTCGAGTGCGAAGGTGGAGGTGAACTGTGGTCCACGATCGGAGATAACGCGGTCATGTAGCCCAAACCATGGGAAAACATGAGTGAAAAATAACTTGGCGACTCCTTCGGCAGAGATGTTTTTGGAACATGGCATGAGAATTACCCCCTGGGTAAGGCCGTGGTCCACCACGACCAGCACAGAATCTAGGCCCGCCACCGTCGGGGGAAGGCCGGAGACGAGGTCCATGGAGATGTGCTGGAATGGGCGGGTGGCAGTGGTAGCAAGCGGGGATAACGGAGGTTTCGTCGGGTGGGTGTTGACTTTCATCTGTTGGCAAGGGGCGCAGCCGGCGATATACCGGCGAACAAAGGTGGACATCCCGGGCCACCAATAGTCATGGGACAGCAAGGCGAGCGTCCGGGCAAAGCCTGCGTGTCCCCCATGGGGAGAGTTGTGGATACCTGATATGAGGGGTTGACAGCAGTCCTCGGGAACGTAGGTTTGACCAAGGTAGGTCAGGTTTCGGCCATCAAAGGCCCAATCGTCAGGCCGCACCCTGGGGAGAAGGGAGGATCCTTCGTGCATCACCTGGAGAGCGGAGACAACGACAGGATCAGTCGGGGTGGAGAGAGCAATTTTGTTGGCAATAGCGAGGTCGAGAGACCGGGTAAAAACCTCGTCAGGAAGGAGCTGGAGGGCGACATTATTGTGAGAGGTGTCGACCTCGTCTTTCCTGGACAGGGCGTCTGCAGGGCCCATAGCGGTACCGGGGAGGTGGGTGAAAGTCAGATCGTAGTCCTGCAAGAACATTTGCCAACGGGCGTGACGACGGGATAGCTTCCGAGGTTCGCGGAAGTATGTCAGGTTCTTGTGGTTGGTCAGGACGGAGACGGGATGACCAGTTCCCCGTAAGTATTGGTGCCATTCCTCCAAGGCCATGATCATGGCAAGCAACTCCCGGTCATAGATGTCATAGTTCCGTTCGGCAGACCCGAAAGTCTTGGAGATGTAGGAACAGGGGTGGAGGTCCCCATTGACGTCTTTTTGCATGAGGACTCCTCCCGCGGTGGTAAGGGAGGCGTCAGTCATGACAAAGAAAGGTTGGGAAACGTCGGGAGTGCGTAATATGGGTTGCTTGAGGAAGGCGTTCTTCAGAGTTCTGAATGCTCTCTCCTAGTTGGTTCCCCAGGTCCAGGTTGCGTCTTTGTGCATAAGGTCATGGAGGGGTTTGCATATGTCAGAAAACGCGGGGATGAACTTGCGATAGAAGTTGCAAAACCCGATGAATGACCTGACGGCTTTGACGTCTTTCGGTGCAGTCCACTCCTCGATGGCTGCTAGTTTGGTGGGATCCATCTTAATGTTGTCCTTTGAGACAACGAGTCCTAGGTATTCGACTTCGGTCATGTCGAAGGAGCACTTCTCAGGTTTGAGATAGAGGTGCTGTTCTCGGAACCGCTGTAAGACTTTCTCTGTGCGCTCTCGGTGGGTTTCTGGATCAGAGGAGTGGATAAGGACATCATCCATGTAGATAACGAGCCATCCTTCCGCGATGTAGTCGGCGAAGGCGTCGTCCATATAGGCCTGAAAGGTGGCAGGCGAGTTACACATTCCAAAGAACATTACCATTGGCTCGAAGAGTCCAAACGGTGTGATAAAGGCGGCTTTCCATCGGTCTTCGGGTTTGACCAGGACATTGTTATAACCCCATTGGACATCTAGCTTAGTGAAGATGGACGATCCCTTGAGCTTGTCGAGGAGGTCAGAGATACGCGGTAGGGGGTAGGCGTTCTTGACCGTATGGCTGTTGAGATATCTGTAATCCTGGCAGGGACGGAGTTTTCCATCCTTCTTCGCCACAAAGAAGAAGGGAGCTGCTTGGGGGGATGTGGACGGTTGGATCTTTCCATTTGCCAGGTTTTCATTTACGAACTTTCGACAAGCGTTGATTTCGTCGGAAGGGGAGCACTTCCACAATAGTGTGGTTGAGTGCGAATCGACAAAAGAGGCATGCAAGCATGCCGAGCGAAGTGGGTGCGAGGTAGCAATGAGGCTACCATGCGCAGGGTGATATAAGTGGAAGTCCGAGGTTCCCATGGAGGCCAAGGGGCCAAGGGAACCAGGGAAGGACAAAGGGCGACACCACATCGAGTGGTGGCGCAGTAAGGAAGACATAGGTAAACAAAGGAAAAGAAGAGTAAACCTCACTGGTACTTGGGTAAGCGATAAGGATTGGCTAACCCTGTGGTTAGGGGTTCGCCTATGGTAGTCGTAGCGTAAGTAAGGTTAGGTATTGTACCAGTGAGTTAGGAAGGAGGAAAAAGGGCTGGGGGACCGCTCTACCGTAACACACTGTTTCTTTGGCTTTTTGCATTCTTTAGCCATGTAAGGTCCCTGGCAGTTGAAACACTTCAGGGGTTTACGTACCATGTCAACATTCATAGCATCATCATGGGAGGTTTGTCCTTGTCTGGAGGAGCTCCCCCAGATATGTCTGTCTGAATTTCATAGATTAAATGCCTCCAGGGCATTTCTGGCAGTGGTGATGTTCTTGATGTATTCATTGACTGTGTTGACACAATCACCTTGTTGGAAGATCAGTTTTATAACATCTTCTCACATGTTCTTTTCAAGAAGATGTGTTCCCATGAAGTCATTGCACCCACTGTGATCATAGATTGTTTGCCATTGGGTGAGGAATTTGGTAGTCCGTTCCCATGGACCTTGCTTGCATTTGAGGAGTTGGTTTAGATAAATATATTCTTGGTTCCCTGAATGGAACCTTTTGAGGAGCATGGCACTGAGGTGAACTCGGTCGGGCCACATAGCCATGGGTTCACTGAGGTATCTTTGTAGTTTTGTGTGGGCCCACACTCCAGCTTCATTTCAATCTGTCCTGTCACATGTTCCAATTCTGGTAAGTACAGATAGACATATTGTCTGATTGTCCACAAAGGTTTCGGGGTTACAATCTATATAGATCTGCATGTTTGTCCACCAGTGGTCAAATCATGTGAAATTTCCATTGTATAGTCCCAGATCTGTGACAGCCTCTACTCTTTTAGCTACTTTAATTTCTGCCCATGGTCCTGCCACTAGCTGTTCTGCAGCCTCAGCATGTGCAGTTGTCTGAGTGAGTTGTGCCTCCAAGCCAGCTAAAGTCGCTTGGAGGTTCATAACAAGCGCAGTAAGGTTTGTTATGGCAGCAGCCTGCTGCTGTACATCTTGCTCAATGTTCATGTTTGGTCAAGCATTTTTCTTTCTTAGGAGGGGGAGAGGGGTATTCTGCTTTGATGCAAGCTAAATGTAGTGCAGCAAGGCAGTGTCTTTCTTTATCGCATTCTTTCCTGGTAGTCAGAGAAGGTTTCTTCTTGGGTAGGTGAGATTCATCAATCTCAGGGTTGTAGTCAGGTAATTTGTCCCATTTTCTCTTTTTGGATGTTTGCTCATATTGAGCCTTAGATTCATAAAGGTGTGGAGGTTCTGATTCTTTTGCATAACCTGCTTTAACAGATGCAAGCCAGTTAGCAAGTACATTTCATTGTTGCCTTGTTTTGTACTTTAGGGTGACTCCAACATAGTAGGAATCGAGGGATGGATTGTCATCACCTTCTCGTTTGCAGGCGGTGCGAACATTGAATGTGTATTTCCCAGGAGGAAACTCCAGGAAGTCTTTGAAGTGCATGGGGATGTTAAACATTCTATGAAAGAAAAAGAAGTAATAAATGATATGAGGGCTTATTCCTCTCCAATATTGTCGGACTTGCAGTCAATAGCCTACTGCATAGTCCTTCTTTGAAAGGGTAGCTACTTGTACTGGTAATTCAATGGTTTGGTGGGCACAAGACCGCTCTTTCACTGAAGCGTGGAATATGTAATCATAAAAGAATGAACCTCATGAGGACTCAGACATATCTGTTCGAAGAAGAAAGTAGGTAGGCGGGGCAGTTTTTAAATGCTTGAATCCCTCTTGAGGGAACCCACTACTCTGGCCTAAAGCCTGCGAGTCTCTCTTCTCCCATCTCAGGAGCACTTTATGTAAAAGAGAAGGGGGCACAGGGCCAAAAGAAGCAAAGGTTTGAAAAATCCCATTGTACAAAGGTGACCTCAGGTCCGGTATGTTCCACTTGCCCCTGTGGATTGAGGTTGTCCAAAGACAGTGTTGATGAGATGACAGAAGTGGTGTAAGGTGAGAAGAGGCAGTCAAGTTCTAATGTTGCAACCCAAGGATAAATCCCAGGTCACACCACTATCACTTAAGATGGAGGGCAAGTGAACAAAGTTGGGGAATCCAACAGAGAACTTGACTGGAGTTCTCGGTTGGTCTGGCATTGCATATATACTACTCTACTGTTTGTACACTACAAACAACGGAGATTAAATATACGAGGTACAATGGTAATTAAATATATGAGGTGAACACATGTAGAATGGAAGCATGACGGAGATTAAGAGAATGGAAGAGAGGCATACATGATACATGTGTGAGACGGAAATTAAATAGAAGTGTGATGAAACTGTTACAGTTGAGCAGCCTGCCTCACAGATGAGACTATCTTTTTCCCCCTTTTTCTTTACTCCCGTAACTTACTTCAAAGATGACTGGCTGATCTTCCCGGACGTAGCCATAGTTAACACACCAGAACTTCCCTAGGTCATGCCAGACCCCTTTTCTCCTTGATTCTTCCCTTTCCAGAAATCTGTGGATTTCCTTTTCCCTTGTTGGAAACCCATGGACGATTTCCCTTTTCCTTTTTGGAAACTCATGGACTTCTTTTCCTTATCCGTGGATTTCTCTTCCTTACCCACGGATTTCTTTTCCTTACCTGTGGATTTTTTCCTGTCCTGGAAACCCGCAAACCCCTTTCCCTTTCCAGAAACCTGCGGACTCCAAAGCTCACCCTTATGGTGAGCTTCCTTTAAATCCTTCGACCTCACCCTTCGCCCCATTCCTTAACCCTGGGCTTAGGGCTGTACTACTAGATAAATAGCTAGGGACTTCACTGTATTCCCCAGCTTATTCTACGCAGTCTCGGTTTAACTGTGTGTTGTCCTAAGCTCGCAAAGCATCATTCCCCACTTTGCTCCACACTCTAGAATCATAATCCTTTGGGACTTATGAGGAATAACTTGTTCCCTCACCCATTGCCCGCGTTCTCCTATTCTGCACAAGTAAGACTTACTAGAGTCGTGCTTGCTTCTGGTCCTCTTCATCATTCGCTACCTTGATCCCTTATCCCCACCATTCCCTCATGGCTATTCTACGTGGAGCCAACCACTCATCTCGAGTGCTACTTAGCTCGACAACCCGCAGTGAAGCCCACACATAAGAAAAGAATAAGCTGCCCTCTACATTACCTACTATTTAGTAGCAGCGATCCCCACCCCCCACCACGTCCACCACATTCTGAGTCCCCAGTCCAGATGACAACAACTCGTCTGTCGATGATCAAGAAGTGAGGCAAGCCACTGCCTTAGAAAACGCCACCTGTCAGAACAAGCTTTGTAACCAAGAGCTCAAACGACAGTTCCAGGCCAGAGAGGAGTGACTCCATCTTGAGGAAGAAGACAGGAGATGAAATGAACAGTACGAATGAGACCGTGCCCACAGAAGGATAGCTGGAAGTGGTAGCCCATCATCTGAGTCTGCTACTCTGACTGCTCATGTACCAGTACCAGCCCAGACACCTGTTTGGGGAGATCGGGTACCAGCCCTGACTCAGAACCTGCCAGAGAGGGTACCAGCCCCTGCTCACCCGACCAGCTCTCCTCTAGCAATTGCTAGCCCACAGAGCCTAGTACCCATTGGGAACCCCAACATTCACCTCCCCAGGGAAGACAGTGATCAGTCCAACCACTACTCCAACGCTGACAATAGTAGCAGTGAAGAAGCAGATATGGGGAAAGAATCACTACCTAAGGAGTTCTCTGGCAAGATCTCAGATGTCAACTGGTGGATCTCTGCCATGAGTACCTTCGCTATCGCCAAGAAGGATAAATACTCCGACTACGACCTCGTGGCCATAGCCTTGTCAAAAATGTCCAAGGGACAGGGCAAGACGTTTGCGGAAGGGTATTATGCCAAGGGAACCGATGACCCCAACACCTGGATGAAGTGGAGGAAGTTTGTGGAAGAATTCAAGATTGCCTTTGCCACAAAGGATGATGAAGCGGAAGCATGGAGACAGTTGTGCACCTGGCGCATGCTGCCAACGGATGGACCATCCTCATCCTCCTTCACCTGATACCAAACCTGCTTCTCCCTTCTGGCAGGACAGGCAAAGATCAAGGAAGAAGCCACCCTCTGTGACTTCTTCACCAGAGGCCTCCACCCTGAAATCATGAAGATCGTCTTGAGCAGTATGGAATCCACCACCCTCAAAGACTGGATCTCCTGAGCCTCATCGGCCATCCAACAGCTAGCTAAAATATTTGACTACCAGCAAGGACAATACTCCTCCCCTCACAATTACTGCGACCCTAACACAATGGACGTCGATACCATCAACCTAACCCCCACCAAAAGAGCTCACCACATGAAGGAAGGGCAATGCTTTATCTGCCACACTAAAGGATGCTCCACCCAAAAGTATTGGAAGGGTAATGAAGGACCTTCCCATGAGTGTAAAAACCAAGGCCCATCACCAAGAGGCTCATCTTCTGCATTGGGATCCAGGAGAAGTGAACAGACGAGAGCCATTTCCACTGAGTCACAGTTGGAAAAATATATCTGGAATCTGAAAGAGAACAAGAAAGGGGACAATGAAGTCCTTCAAGTTCTTAAGACATGTTTTGAACCCAACTACCAGGGAGAAGAAGAGACCCCTAACTCCCAGAGGGATGTCAATGAAGAAAGGATTGCAAGCGTAAGTGTACGCTCTCTGGCTTTGAGGAAGGCCCAGGATTTTTAGATGAGAGGCGAGCCACAACGTCTCTAACCTCTCCCCAGTACCCCTCTGTAATTGTATCCACTGAAGACTGATCAATGCTAGTCCCTATTTCTGTGTCTTCAGTGGGAGGGGGAAGCATTGCAACCACCATGGCCCTTATCAATAGTGACACCACTGGAAACTTTATTGACTATGCCTTTGCCAGAAGGAACAAATTCCCATTCAAACATATCAAAACTCCTCTCCACACCATCAATGCTGATGGAACCACCAACCACAAGGGAAGCATTCTCTTCAAGACCTCCCTGATTGCCCAAATAGGAGATCATGAAGAAGAATGAGACTTCCTCATCCTTGCCAGCGGAAAGGAGCAGAACATCATTCTGGGAATGACCTGGCTCTCCGAAATTAATCCCACTATCAATTGGTCTTCCAGAACCATATCCCTTCCTCAAATGCCCTAAGAGCAGACATTTATCTGGAAAATGACCCTCTCTACCACCCTAGCCCAACAGGCAGATCACGCGAAGAAGGTACTGCCCGATGCATACAAAGAATATGCTGACATATTCATGGACAGAGAAACCACCACCCTTCCCCCTGTATAAGCCTTCAATCCTGCAATCTCTACTACCCAAGGCTTCATCCTGAAACACGCAAAGAACTACCCACTCAACCCCGAAGAACTAGAAGCTTGCAAAAAGTTTATTGATGAAAACCTTAAAAGTGGAAAGATCCAACCATTGAAGTCCCCGCAAGCCGCCCCCTTCTTCTTTGTGCAGAAGAAGGATGGAAAACTGCAACCATGTCAGGACTATCGATATCTGAACTTCCAGACCATCAAAAACGTGTACCCACTGCCCTTGATCGGCGACCTTATCGACAAACTCAAAGGATCCTCAATCTTCACCAAGATGGATGTATGCTGGGGGTATAACAACATTAGGATCAAACCTGAAGACCACTGGAAGGCAGCTTTTGTCACCCCCTTAGGACTTTTTGAACCTACTGTCATGTTCTTCAGGTTATGCAACTCGCTGGCCACATTTCAAGCCTTTATGGACCATGTATTTGGGGACTTCATTGCAGAAGGGTGGTTGATCATCTATATGGATGATCTCCTAATCCACTCCGTAGATCCAGTGGTTCACAAGGAACACACTCGGAAAGTGCTCCAACGTTTCCAGGAGCAACAGCTGTTTTTGAAACTCGACAAATGCACATTCGATGCAACAGAAGTTGAGTACTTAGGAATGATAGTAGGAAAGAACTTGGTCCATATGGACCCCACCAAGTTGACCGCTATCAAGCAGTGGGAACCCCCAAAGGACATAAAGGCAGTCCATTTGTTCATAGGATTCTGCAACTTCTACAGGAAATTCATTCCCAGTTTCTCTGACCTCGCCCGACCCTTACTAGGTCTGACCAAGAAAGGCACTCCTTGGGAGTGGACTGATGACCGGATATGAGCCTTCCACAGGATCAAGGAGACGTTTACTTGCCAACCAGTCCTGGCTCTACCTGACACCACCTGACCTTTCTTCGTCATGACTGATGCTTCCCTCACCACATCAGGCGGAGTACTTATGCAGAAAGACATGAATGGAGACCTTCACCCTTGTGCTTACCTCTCCCGCAGCTTCATTGAAGTGGAGCAGAATTATGACATCTACAACCACAAGCTACTAGTGGTCATCCATGCACTGGAAGAATGGCGCCATTATCTCATGGGCACTCTCTACCCCATCTCAATCCTAACGGATCACAAGAATCTGACATACTTCCATGAGCTGAGAAAACTGTCTTGACGACACCCTCACTGGAAACTATTCCTGCAGGATTTTGACCTGCATTTCACGCATGTCCCTGGCTCCCAGATGGGCCCTGCCAATGCACTCTCCAGAAAGGACTGTGTGGACACCAGCACAGATAATGTGGAGGTTACCCTCCTCCCTCCAGATGTGTTTACCTGGAGTTTAGATCTTGCAATTGCCAAAAGGATCGCAGATTCCTCCCTGGACGACCCCCTCATTATTGACGCCATGAAAGCCATTTCCCTCAGAACCTCCCTCTTTCCCCGCACATCATCCGATGACTGGAAGTTTGACAGCAGGAGGCTTTATTTCAAGAATCAGCTGTATATTCCTGTGGGACAGCGGACTGACCTTGTTCGCCTCATTCACAATAACCCGGGTGGGGGTCACTCTGGACACTTCTGCACCATCAATCTACTCGAACGAGACTACTGGTGGCCCAGCCTCACCACCTTTGTCTGGCAGTTTGTGTCTGGATGTGCCCACTGCCAGCAGAACAAGGTTGACACCCACCCCACCACACCACCCCTCACGCCAATTGCCTCCACAGCTATCTGCCCATTCCAGGTTGTCTCCACTGATTTGATCATGGGATTGCTGCCTGTCCAGGGCTTTGACAGTGTCTTGGTCATGGTTGACCATGGCCTTACGAAGGGGGTGATTTTCTGTCCCTGCACCTCCACCATTTGTTACGCATGGGCTTAACTGCAGGTCATCGTTGTCTTGGTAGCACTTGAGACGAGCAGTTGGTGTTATGTGGAACAGCCGCAAGGGAATGTTGGAATAAGGGATTGAGGTGGCGAATGGTGGAGAAGACCCGCAACAAGTGTGTTTAAAGATAAATCTGCTGGTGTGGATTTGAGAGACGCGGGCGATGGGCAAGGGAACAGGTTACCCCTTGGAAGTCCCAAAGGTTTATTGTTCTAGGATGAGGAGCAAAGTGAGAAACGATGCTTTGCGAGCTCAATGATGACACACAGTAAACCGAGACTGCCTAGAATAAGCTAGGGAATACAGCAGAGTCCCTAGCTATTTATCTAGTAATACAACCCTAAGCCCTGGGTTCAGGAATGGGGTGAAGGGGGAGGTCAAAGGGTTAGAAAGAAGCTCACCATAAGGGAGAACTGCGGAGTCCATGGGTTTCACAAAGAGGAAGGGTCTGCGAGTTAGATAGGGAAATCCACAGATTAGATAAGGAATTCCACAGGTGTTCAAGAAAGGAAGAAGGGGGTCCGGAGTGGTCTAGGGAAGCTCTGGTATATCGACTATAGGTATGTTAGGGAAGACTAACCAGTCGTCTTCGAAGTAAGTTACAGGGGTAAAGGAAAATGGGGAAAATGATAGCCTCATACGAGAGGCGGGACATTCGACTGTAACACCATTGATGTGGAGGGCATTGCCAAACTTTTTTTCGACCACATGTTCAAGCGATTTGGCTTATATGACAAAGTTATTTCTGATTGAGGCCCCCAGTTTGCCTCCGCCTTTGCACAAGAGCTCACCAGACTGCTCTCCTATGATGTAGCACTATCTACTGCCTACCACCCACAGACCGACGGAGAAACCAAACGAGTAAACCAAGAACTGAAGACCTACCTACAACTCTTCTGCGACAGAAACCACACGAAATGGGTCAACCTGCTGACCTTCACTGAGTTCCACCACAACTCAGTTGCCCACTCCGTCACCCAGAAGACTCCATTCTCCCTTATGATAGGTTATGAACCCTGCTCCTATCCTCCTCTAGGAAAGACCTTTCTCCTGGTGCTCAAGACCCACCTCAAACACATCCAATCTGCCAGAAGCAAAGCCCTTGCTGCGCATGATACTGCCTGCCACCACGTCCTAGAAAGGACAACTTCGAAATTCGTACCCTGGAAGGTAGGAGACCACATTTGGCTGTCTTCCAAAAACCTTGCCCTGCAATACCCCACCCAGAAACTATCTCTGAGGAAAGAAGGCCCATTTGAAATCCTGAAGGTCCTCTTGCCATTGGCCTATCAGTTGAAATTGCCCCTACAATGGAAAATTCACAACATTTTCCATGCCTCCCTACTATCATCCTATCAGGAAACACCCGAACATGCACCCAATTACCTAAATCCTCCTCCTGATCTAATCCACAGAGAAGAGGAATTTGAAGTTGACAAAATAGTCAAGCATTGCAGCATCAAGGGTTGGAGGCAGTACCTCGTGATGTGGAAAGGATACAGCCCGTCAGAGGCCACCTGGGAACCCGAGTGGAATTTGCGGAATTCCACCCCCTTGCTCAAAGCTTATAAGCTTGCCCACAACTGTTGAATTCCCCAATTCCCTTTGTCCTCCCCTCACCCAGATGGCCATTGAGCAACCCCTTCCTCTCATCCCTGCCATCCTCGCTGTTCGCACCAATCGCCTCCCAACTCAAGCCTGATACTCCCTCTATGCCACTGTTCTCAAGTCCCCCAGACTCTTGGAGTTCCTCACCGAAACTGGATTCATTGGCAACGACCAGTTCCTCTCAGGGCTCATCAGTGTCTTTCACAGATATGCTTACATTCGTCAAGTGCACGCCGAGCACAAGATGCATTCTCATGAGGGGATATTCAGTATCCACAATGCCCCCATGGCAGAGGCTGTGGTCAGCCTCCATTGCGAAATCCTTGCCATCCTGGATGATGCACACCTCACCCTTGCCATCAACCGACTTGAGCCTCAGCTCATTGCACACCTCCTCCATCCCCTCCTCCTCAGTCTCTCAGCTACCGAGCAGAGAGCTTATCTTACTCCTGAGAGAGCCTCCAGGCCCACATCACCTATTCCCATCCCCACTCTGAGAGGTGTACCTGGTGATCCCACCTCTCCCTCTTCCATCTCTGATCCATCAACAGCTGTCTCCTCTCAGATGAGAAAAGACACCCCCACCACAGTCGTTGGCTCAGGACATCCCTCTCCAGCCACCACCCCCACTTCCTCACCTTCCTCTCCACCACCCATGGCCTCATGCAGCCACCCTGTACAACCCTGTCAGCTCATGGCAGTGGAGACTCCACAACACCCTCTCAGATGCACTGGTCCAAGCCGCTCTGTCAGGAGACGACCAGTCCCCCTACTTGTTGTTGGACTTCCAACCTCCGTGCTTACTCCCTCCTACCAACTCCTCCCTGCTGCTGGATCTAGGGGAAACCCTATCAACGTCGACGCACCCTTCACCTCCACTGGTGTTCGACACTCCTCCCCTCCCAACACACATTGTTACCAATGTGGTAACACCTCCCACTGGCGCATGGATTGCTCTAACTACAGATGCCCCTTCTGCCACATATCAGCTCCCAGTCACACCCAGGCCTCTTGCCCATGATGCTGTTGCGGCAATTGTGACATCTTCGGGCATATTATGGACAACTGTCCCCACCCTCATAATGACCCATTCCTCCGTCAACCCTGGATGTGGAACGAGGAGTCCAACAAGGACTATGAGGTCAACAAGGGAGACCAGTCCAGCCCTGACTGATGAAAACACAGCTATGGAGCAGCTGCCTAACAAAGGGGGTAATGTTACAGTTGAGTGGCCCACCTCACAGATGAGACTATCTTTTTCCCCCTTTTCCTTTACTCCTGTAACTTACTTCAAAGACGACTGGCTGATCTTCCTGGACATAGCCATAGTTAACACACCAGAACTTCCCTAGGTCACACCAGACCCCTTTTCTCCTTGATTCTCCCATTTCCAGAAATCCGCGGATTTCCTTTTCCCTTGTTGGAAACCTGTGGATGATTTCCCTTTTCCTTTTTGGAAACCCATGGACTTCTTTTCCTTACCCACGGATTTCTCTTCCTTACCTGCGGATTTCTCTTCCTTACCCGTGGATTTCTTCCCATCCTGGAAACCCGCAAACCCCTTTCCCTTTCCGGAAACCCGCAGACTCTGAAGCTCACCCTTATGGCAAGCTTCCTTTAAACCCTTCGACCTCACCCTTCACCCCATTCCTTAACCCTGGGCTTAGGGCTGTACTACTAGATAAATAGCTAGGGACTTCACTGTATTCCCCAGCTTATTCTACGCAGTCTCGGTTTAACTGTGTGTTGTCCTAAGCTCACAAAGCATCGTTCCCCACTTTGCTCCACACTCTAGAATCATAATCCTTTGGGACTTACGAGGGGTAACTCGTTCCCTCACCCATCGCCCGTGTTCTCCTATTCCACACAAGTAAGACTTACTAGAGTTGTGCTTGCTGCTGGTCCTCTTCACCATTCGCTACCTCGATCCCTTATCCCCACCATTCCCTCGTGGCTATTCTACAGTACGTGGAGCCAACCACTTGTCTCAAGTGCTACTTAGCTTGACGACCCGCAGTCAAGCCCACACGTAACAGAAACATGGAAGCAAATTGTAAATGGCAATCTCACATAATAATGTAAACATAACCAAACATCCAGTACATCAGTATGGTCAGAGTTTGAAGCAGAGTTCCATAAAAAGGTAAACATGTGCAAACAAAGTGAAAAAGAGACAGAGTATGTAGAACTCCTGTACAACATCCTAGGGTTAGGGTCTGAGTGTATACTGCCACTCAAGCATAGTGTAGAGCAAGGACTTGTGCATAGAATAAAGTTATGTGTTATGGCACACAACGAATTGCAACAGATTGAGTCACAACAGACTATCAAGTTTGGAGGTGATTTCTTGATGATGTGGGGCTGCATGACTTTGCAGGGAGTTGGCTATGCTGCCAAGATTGATGGTAGGATGGATGGTGACCTTTATCTTCAAATTTGAAGGATAATCTCCTTGATACCTTGGAGTATTATAATCTCAATCCTCCTGATATCAGCTTTTAGCAGGACAATAATCCTGAATACACATGAAAAAAGGCCAAGGAATGGCTAAAGGAGCAGGATTTCAGGACTATGGTGTGGCCTGTAGAGTCTCCTGACCTAAACCCCAGTGAGAATCCCTGGGATTATCTCAGAAGAAGAGTTGCAGAGGAAGAACACCCCCTGACAGAATTTATCAGTTGTGGGATAGAAGTGGAAGGAGATATTAGTTGAGGAGTGTCATAAATTGATGAAAGCATGCCTAGAAGGTTTGGGGTGGTGCTTAGGGCAAAAGGAGGCTATATCAAATACTAATACACCTTGGATGTCAGAAGCTCAAAAACTGTTGCAATGAGGTTACCATATTAAAATAGCCATATCTCAGGAGCCCCTTGGCCTAATTACATAATAAGTGGCTCCATGCCAAGCCAGGGGTATGTGCTTCATTTCGCTTCACTACTACTAAGCGATATTCCCACGCCATCAGACACTACAGAGGGGATACTTCAAAACAGCCAAACATTGCAACAGTTTTTGAGGTCACTGTAGCATGGAGAGGTAAATTGTGGTGGGTAACAATAAGGCCCTCATTGTTCTGGTTAATGCTCTCTCCATATTCTCAAGAGACCACAGACAGGTTGAGACCTGCAAGCTCATTTACTTGTATGTGAGTGTTATGTGTGGGCCTTACTGTGGGTTGTCGAGTCAAGTAGCACTCAAGACGAGCAGTGAGCTTCATGTAGAACAGCCACAAGGGAATGGGGGATAAGGGGATCAAGGTGGCAAATGGCAAAGAGAACCAGCTACAAGTGCAACTCTGGTGGGTCTCACTTGAGCAGACTGGGAGGATGCAGGCGATGGGCTAGGGAGCAAGTTACCCCTAGTGAAACAACCTCTCACAGTTTTCAAGCTGCTAGGTTGTTCAAGTAGATACTAGGAGTGTTGTGCTCTGTAGGAGGGAAATCTCCAAGAGAACTAGACTGGGGAGTCCAGTCACTCCTGTGTTACAATCGGACGGGCTTACCAGGAGTAGCCCTACTTTTTCCAACCGTTGGACGACACCGCGCAGTTCGTCAACGAACTACACCCAGACCCGGAGCCTGGATGCTCCCATAGTGGGATGACCCCTGATGAGTCATCTATCTTATCACTGAACCCTTTGCCCCATACTTCTGACCTTCTTGGGCTTAGGGTTATTATTCTATTCTCAGGATAGTTTCTCTTCCGGAAACCCCATGGGTTTCAGTGCATGACTCCACAAGAGTCATGCTTCCTTTTACCCTCGACCCCATTGGGCCTAGGGTTATATGCCTATTTAGTCGCACCCTCTGCCCCACTTCTTATCTTCTTGGGCATAGGGCTAGGGCTCAGGGTTGTAAGCCAAGTAGTATATAAGCTCAAGATACTGTCCTGTATCCTTTAGCTTATTCTACGCAATCTCAGCCTATTGCTAGAACGTTGACGCTCCAAAGGCTTGTCTCAGCCTTTGTCCTTCCTCTCTCTTGTTGCTAGAGGGAGTCCCTTCCTCCCCACATGCAACCACCCTGACGAGTGTGTTCCTATGGATGTCTATCCGGCGGATCTCGTTCCCTTCATCCCCAACAAATGGGTGTGTTCCTATGGACATCGTGTCCGGTGGATCCCGTTCCTCAAGAGTCTTCTTGTCTGTTCCCGTGTCCTCTAGTCAACGAGAACCGCTCCTATTATCTAGGCCTCCTTCGTCGGCCCTCTCTCGCTTCTCTCTAATGGTCTCGTACTCCTTTGATCGTACGCTCCTCGCTTTGCCTTGTGGCCAGTACCCGCCACAGTATACGCATACACTATTTCCCCTCGAGCCTCCACTGCCTCTCCACCCAGTCGTCCTCTTAGCTGAGCCGATGACACTAGCAGTATGCTCTCGTGTAACATCCTGGGGGTTTATATACTCTTTCTACGTTTGTACATGTTGTGGCTAGATCTAGAGATACACTACTATACAAAGTAACCCTTAGCCCTGGGCGTAGGGTATGAGTCATCCGCAGTCAATGCGCAGTC
>JBBPSY010000075.1:0-26417 GCA_038093855.1 Rugiboletus extremiorientalis
GCCCCAAGACCTGCTTGCTAGAGTTCTGGACATAGGGCCAAGGGCTTCCGCATCCTTGTTGTCCAGTGACGTCCCGACGACAGCTGTCTCTTTGGCTTGCCACTGAGATACCGTGTGCGTCGTAACAATCCTTAGATACTTTCTTGCGTTTGAGCCAAAAATTGGCATCAATGATGATGAAAAGTGCATAGACCCATCTATCATGAAGTCAGCATGCATTTTTAATATATATATAGCTAAATAAACCTACTGCTTATTGTCACTGATGCTGCAAAAATCACTAGGCAGATTTTTCCCCGGGTGTGGACAGGCTGGACAAAGTACTGCACATTCTCCCTCTTGTGTGGCTCCAACACCATGAGAATCAAATGCACAACCTGACCATTTGAGCATCTTCAGGTGGCACCACTCTCAGGCCATTCTGAGGAAGGCCTCATAACGATTCTGTAATTGCGTTTGCATGTTGGTTGAGACTGAAGGCAATGACATACCTTGACATCTACAAGCCCAGTGTTGTCAACCAGCTTTGAAAGCAAGTTGTAAAACTCATAAGCAGATAGCTTGGACTCCAGGGATAAGAGATGGAAGTGTTCCAATGCACAAAACGTCACAGCTGTCCTTGGTCTTGAACTTGTTGCAGGAAACCAGGCAAAATGCAAAAGTTGTTGGGCATGGCTGGATACATGCTCACAGTTACAGAAGTCGAGAGAAATGGTGTGGATTCCATTGGTGTCAATAATGACAAAGGTGTCATCAAAGCAGCGATCAGGATTAGGACAGGGCTGTCCTGGCAGATGCCCTAGCTGAACACGTAGGCCAAGGCCCTTGAGCGATGTTGTTTCAAAGAAGAGTCCATTCCATTTCTGGTTATTGATTAGCCTGGAAAGTGTACAGCCTGTGCAACTACAAATTACCTTGATGACATGCAACGGTTGGGCAGAATGTGATGCTAGAGTGCAGCTGCTGCAATAGAGAGTCTGTCCGAAGTAGTCCTCACACATATAGCAAGGTTCAGTCGCATGGCAGAGGGGGCAAGGTGAATTAGCACTGTTGCCTCAACCTTCAAGCTGTAGCATTTCTTGTAAATACAGTTCCCGATCGTCTAGCCAGGTCAGAAGAGGGTGTGCCTGTTAACAGTTTCAATTGAATCAGTCAAGTAAAGGGGATGTGGCAGTAATTTTCTCACCCCAAGAGCAGCCCTCTGTGATGTTCCAGGGGGAGGAGTGAGGTCTCCTTGTATTTCCAGCATATCACCTGCATCAGGGACATTGTTATGGTAGAACAGTCTCCCAGCCCCTTTTCTTCTTTCCTCGCTCACTGGTACAATACTTAACCTACAATTACCACAGGCTTACCCTTAACCCCAAGGGTTAGCCACCTACTTATTGCTTACCTCAGTACCAGTGAGGTTTTCCTTTGTTTGTTCCTGTTATGATACAAGGCGACTGTCGCAGTGCGAGCACTGGAGTCTCATGCAAGTAACAACAAACCTCAATGAAGAGGTCATGATACGAGCATAACCTGGGCGAAGTAGAACTAGGGGAGCTCAGGAGAGTCCCAGTCTCTGAGAGGGGAGTGAAGAGACACCAGTAATCGCAGGTATGATTGCGTAGAACTAGCTGGGGATTCCAGCAGTTCTGCAGGGGTATTTATACTACAGGATATGTAGCACGGACCAACTATGTACAAGCGCTACATATAGTAAGAGGAGGTGTGTTCCCTAATGGAGCACACCGGAATAGGAAAGGGAGAGAGAACGAGGTGCACGACCAGAAGGAGTGCGCTCAGAATAGAAAGGTAAAATGTATAAAGTATAAAGGCCTGGATGAGCTCCGAGGGGTTCCACGGATGTCTGAGGAGGTCGCCAGGAAAGGAAAGATCCTTGTTCCACAACTGAGGTGGTTGACGAGTCAAGACGGAAAGGGAGGCAGGCACATGGTGTGAGTCTAGGCGGTAAGACGACATTGTATCTGATATTGGCAATGCTGAATGTGGAAGGGATTTGCCTGATGGGATAGGCTATCAGGGAATGGGAGCATCTTGGGGTGATGCAAACGCGGGGTTGTGGAAGCCTGATGGCATGAGCAAGGACAGGGTCCGAGCAAACAGAACAGAGTCCGAGATGACTCGAGGACATCCGATCAGGAAGGCGACGGTGGATCACAAGAAGTACTGAGTAATGCTTATTTGGGAATGCTGGTATGCATCGCAGACATGGGACAAAGGGAGACCAGGAATGACAGTGGTGGGCATGAGCCCAAGGACGCCGTAGATGAGGGCGAGTGGTCTAGAACATAGGGACATGCCTTGATAGGCATGTGGCACTGACAGGGAAGTACCGGTGTCAGATAGTGCTTAGCCTGTATGGCATTAGGTAAGCAGTGGCGATGATAGGGGTTATCCAGTGGCGAGCGAGTGCTAAGGAGCATGAGCAATGTTCCATATGAAGTATACCCTTCTAGGCCTAACGGTAGGTGTAGCAAGGTGGTCCTAGGTGTTGGTCTATACGTGGTGTCCCGTGTACGAGGGAGGCGACAGAGGAGGAGCGAAGGGAAGACAAGCGACAATGACGACGAGGAAAGCTATCTGAAAGAAGAAAAAGGTATGGGGGTTCCCATTATCGTAACAGTTCCTACTTACCTATGTTTCCCTTTCTGTGCCACTGCCCATGGCAGTGTTGCCCTTTGTCCTTCCTTGGTCTCCATGGCCCCTCAGCCCCCACAGATATCTCGGACTTCCATTTATATCTCTAGTGCATTGCAGCCTCATTGCTGCTGCACACCCACTTCTTTCGGCATACTCACATGCCTCTTTTATCTCTTCTCACTCAACCGCCCAGATGTGGAAGTGAACCCTTTCTATTCCTGACATATTCCTTTGGGACATGCCAGGCCTTTTCCTCTTTAAGCACTTACAAGCCAGTGGTCTGTGCTAGAGTACAGCCACCTTTGTACAGTATATAAACCTTGCTGGAACTGCTGGGATCCCCAGCTAGTTCTACACAATCCACACGTATCTACTGGCACTCCAGAGAGCTCCCTTAGTCTTTGACAACCTCAAGACTTCGCTTTGCTCATCTGTGGTCTAAAGGTCGCCCTAAGACCTGCTTGCTGAGTTCTGGACTTAGGACCGTAGGCTTCCACATCTATGTTGTCTGTTGAAGTCCCAATGACAGCTATCTCTTTAGCTTGCCACTTGTTACGATGCACACAGTATCTCAGTGGCAAGCCAAAGAGATAGCTGTTGTCAGGACTTCACTGGACAATGTAGATATGGAAGTCTATGGTCCTAAGTCCAGAACTCAGCAAGCAGGTCTTAGGGCGACCTTTAGACCACAGAAGAGCGAAGCGAAGTCTTGAGTTGTTGAAGACTGAGGGAGCTCTCTGGATGCCAGTAGATACGCGTGGATTGCGTAGAACTAGCTGAGGGATCTCAGCAGTTCCAGCAAGGTTTATATATAGTACAGGAGTGGCTGTACTCTAGCATGGACCAGAGGCATGTATCTGCTGGAAGAGGGAATGGCCTGACATGTCCCAAAGGGATATGTCAGGAAAGGAAAGGGTTCACTTCCGCATCCAGGCGGTTAAGTGAGAAGAGACAAAAGAGGCATGCAAGCATGCCGAAAGAAGTAGGTGCACAGCAGCAAGGGGGCTGTCATGCGCAAGAGATATAAGGGGAAGTCCGTGGAATCCATGGAGGCTGAGGAGGCTGCAGATGCCTGGAAAGCACAAAGGGTGACACTGCAATAGGCAGTGGCGCAGAAGAGGAAACATAGGTAAGTAAGGATAAACAGAGGAAAGCCTCACTGGTACTGAGGTAAGTGATAAGTAGTTGGCTAACCCTTGGGTTAAGGGTAAGCCTGTGATAGCATAGGTTAAGTATTGTACCAGTGAGCTAGAAAGGAGGAAAAAGGACTGGGAGACCGCTCTACTGTAACACCACTGAGATATCATGTGCATCGTAACAGACATCATTTTGGTGACATAATTGTGGGGGTGAGTTTTTGTCTGGCCTGATGGCAACAAATTTGCATGAGTGTCTCAATGAACCATCCTGGTGTAACTCATAAGTTGTATGGTCACATCGCTTGGTGACCACGGCAGAGTCCCGTGATGCAAGCATGATATTGGGCTTCCTGGCACGATTCTTTCCATTTCAAAGACACTGGTCCATAATTCTACTGAGGGCCTGCGTGGCCTCACTGGTACCTTCATATGTTCCATTAGATGTTGAGTTTACCATGCCTGACATGGCATACACATTTGTTCCACCAACCAACATTATATATGCTATGCCAGGAAACCAGGATATAGGTAAAAAGGTAATGATTACTAGATTATCTAGATCAGCTGATAGTCACATGACCCACATCATCTAGCCTCATTCTCTGCTGCTTTGATTGTGTTAGGTGCATGCAACCAGGGACAACCCCAGAAAGGGGAGTGGTTGACTTCTTGGGGGGGATGGGGGCCTTTCCAGACGATTTAGATTAGATTGTTACCAGCTGGAAAGGCAAGTTGTTGCGATTCATTGTGTGCCTATACGCATAACTTTATTCTATGCACAAAGTCCTTGCTCTACACTATGCTTGAGTGGTAGTATACACTCAGACCCTAACCCTAGAATGTTGTACAGGAGTTCTACATACTCCATTTCTTTTTCCTTTTGTTTGTACATGTTTACCTTTTTATGGAACTCCGATCCAAACTCCAACTGTACCGTTACACCAGTTGTTTGGTTATGTTTACATTATTATGCGAGATTGCCGTTTGCAATTTGCTTCCATGTTTCATCACGCTTCTTTTAATTTCCACTTCACACATGTATCACGTATGCTTCTCTTTAATCTCTGTCATGCTTCCATTATACATGTGTTATGCCTCACCTACTTAATTACCGTCCACCTCATGTATTTAATCTCCATTGTTTGTAATGTACAAACAGTAGAGTAGTAATTAAGCAATGCCAGACCAACCAAGAACTCCAGTCAAGTTCTCTGTTGGATTCCCCAACTTTGTTCACTTACTCCTCCCCTTGAGTGATAGTGGTGTAACCTGGGATTTATCCTTGGATTGCAACACAAGTTCTATTGCAACCCAATCGTACTAGTGATAGAACCTAGTGACAGAATGAGCAACACCACAAGACGTCACTCGGAAGAATAGATATAAATGATTGGAGTGGCTTAATGCTACAATTGTACTCAGGGGAGAATACAAGAGGACTAAGCTGGAGAGCTTAGGCCTGTTACGCTTGTACCTTAGTACTAGCATAGAACTTGGTAAAGTGCAGTGACAGAGGTTCCCCTTGGTTTTAAGGAGATTTCAAAGGTTGTAGGGTCAAGGGTTCGTCCCTATTTTGAGACTACAGTTTCGAGGTAAGGAGGAAGCGTGCACTTCTAAAGTGGCATGATTGACTTATAGAGGCTACACACTTCAGAAGTGGTGTAGATGACTTATAGAGGTCCAAGGGTTCGAGGAGGGTTCGGAGGGCTACTAGGTAGATTCCCAAGTAGGTCAAAGTTAAGAAATACAGAGAGGTAAATGATGGGTTTATATAGGTTTCTAAGATGAAAGATAGAACATCGTAGAAAGTTATGGAAGGTGGGGGAAGGATTGCTGACTGAGCAAATGATGAGTAAGATTAATGGGGGAAGGGTTGGTCAGTGATAGGAAAGATGACTAAGGGAAAAGTACAGCCTCTCGGTGAGTTGACATGAGGCTTAGTAATACACGATGAGATAGGGGAAAAGCAAGAAAAGAACGAATCGTAACAAGGCCATCTTGGCTCTATTACTTATAGTATAGAGCCCTTGGGCTTACATAAGTAAACTATACTACATAAGGGAATGCCCAGCGATCTATATGGTCCTAGGGCATGATGTCATAGATAAGCTATCTATGGTGCATACACCATGAGTCGTTAATGTCCGTGGTGTGAGAATGCTGTCCCTTGGGAATGTCACCCATGGGAGCATCAGTGGCATCTCCACCTCCTATATCATAATATTGATCTGATCTACAGATGTGGATCTATCAAGATACCATCTCATCTTAGATCTAGATCTTTTAATGTCCGTGTAGTGTAATGCTACAGTAATATCCGTATGGGCCTTGTTGGCCATCGTATGCTATGCTACATGTAAAGGTACTTTATATATTATGTAATATGAGGTTTCCCACAGTCACATGCCATCTCTAGGGGAGTACCTCTCTAATAAGTCGTGAAGTAAGAGCAGCTACTATCGTAGTCCGTATTCATACTGATAATTGTCAGGCAATGCGTCTTGCATGCAACTATCTTTTGTGATATGTCCTTGATTACTAAGTGTTACAATGTTGAATTGCAACAAGTTCACTTATGGATTCGTATTTGACAGAACCTTTGTGGCCTGTGATAGGAGGTGTTGAATATAGATTATCCATGCCCTCAGACTCTCCTTAGAGTCTGTGTGGAATGTCCTCAACCATTACCTTGAAGGTCTGTGTCTATTACTCAAGTATCGCGACAGATAGGGTTGAGTTTTACATACCACAGGACTGCCAGTATCATAGCTGAACGTCATGGTAAACAACTGGAGAGTGAGATCATGTAGTAGGGATATCTTGACAGAACAGGAATTCTCAGCCATTCTGGAATATGACGAGCAGTGGTGCAGAATGGAATGGCTAGATCGAGATTCACACATGCCACTCCTTATATGAAGCATATCCAGAAACACTGTCTCACTCAATGGACATGTGCTTGAACACGTGGTAACCACCGCCAACGGTTCCAAGTTTGAGAAGTGTTACTCCCCAAATCCATGGCCCATGTGAATACACAGATTACATCCATGAGTCGGTCATAGTCCCCGCTTCATGATTCAACTTGGTTCAAAGGAGATGAGCCTCATCTTCTTTTTTTTATCATATTGTACTCGTCAGACAGAACCCCTGTCTCACCATTCACTGAAGTTTAGGGATGATGAATCCTTGTCTTCAAGGCAGTTACTTGCTCCTTCGCAGGCAAGCCTGAAAGAACTCGAGCTTCCAATGCAGTGTATAAAGCTACACCCATCAATCAGGAAACGTCAGTTTTCCCCCAGCAACCACATCAATATGACCCACTCTGACCTCTGTGAGTGTCTGTCTCAATGGGGTGGCATTGTGTTGCTCATGATGGAATGCAGCTACTTGTTACAATAAAGGGAACCCCCATACCTTTTTCTTCTTTCAGATAGTTTTCCTTGTCATCATTGTCACTCGCCTTCCCCTCGCTCCTCCTCCGTCACCTCCCTTGTACATGGGACACCATGTATAGACCATCACCAGGACCGCCTTGCTATGCCTATCATTAGGCCTAGAAGGTTATACTTCATATAGAACATCGCTCATGCTCCTTAGCACTCGCTCGCCACCAAATAGCCCCTATCACTGCCACTGCTTACCCATTGCCACATGGCTAAGCACTATCCATCCTCCAGTACTTCCCTGTCAGTGCCACATGCCTATCTAGGCATGTCCCAGTATTCTAGCCGCTCACCCTTGTCTGTGGCATCCTCGGGCTCATGCCCACCACTGTCCTTTAAGGTCTCCCTTTGTCCTGCGTCTGTGACACATACCACCTTTCCCGTTTAGACATCACTCAGTACTTCTCGTGATCCATCAAGGCCTTCCTGATCAGATGTCCTCAAGTCATCTCGGACTCTGTTCCACTTGCTCAGACCCTGTCCTCACTCTTGCCATCAGGCTTCACCAACATCACTTCTATTACCACTGGGATGCTCAATCTGGCTTGATAGCCTTCCCCATCAAGCAGATCATTTCCTAATCCAGTGACACTCCTCCTGGTCATCTTGCTGCCTTACTGTCTCGGGCTGGACTGCGTCCACGCCTTGTCTCACCTTGTCAACTGCCTCAGTTGTGGAATGAGCCTTTCTTGCCCTTCCTCTTCTGACATCCACCTTAGACTTCCTTGGAGCTCTGTCAGACCTTTTATACTTCTCGTGTTTTACTTTAACCTTTCAGGCATGCTCCCTTTGGTCGCATACCTTCCCTTTTCTTTCCTGTCGTGCTCCTTTAGTCACACTCCTTCTGGTACATACATTGTTCTTAACTGGCATGCCTGATATATCCTAGCCCTGTAGTATATAAACCTGTGCATGTTAGAACTCAGCTCCCCAGCTAGTTCTACACAATTATACCTGTGATTACTGGTGTCTCTTCACTTCCCTCTCAGAGACTGGGACTCTCCTGAGCTCCCCTAGTTCTACTTCATCTTGGTTATGCTTGTAGCAACACTTCTTCATTGAAGTCCATTGTTACTTGCATGAGACTCCAGTGCTTGCACTGCAACAGTTGCCTTGCATTGTAACACTACTGTGCTTCGCATGCTAGCGGACATGACCCTCACTCCCACCGAAGTGTCAGAGGTTATGTCAGCCATCAAGCTAAACACTCCTGTCAACAAGGTCATGGAGCCAGGTCTTCATGTGGCTACTGAGGGTTCTGCTCACTCTGACTCTGACACTAATTTGACAATGAAATCAGAGAATGCCACCTCAGCACGTTCTGCTCCCTGCAAAGGTGGTGCTAGACAGCCTGCTACCCCTCCCTGACTTGCCAACCACTATTGTGAACATAAATGGTGAAATGCGCCTCCAGAAGACCTACAGGGACTTTACATTTGAAGTCCCAGACAAAGATTCTGAGGGGCCCTTCTATCTCATCACCAAGGGTTACCGAGTTGGGATCATCAATGATTGGTGTGTATATTGACAGGTCAAATTTTTTCTTGCAGCTCACCTTTGATATCAGGTCCATTGCTTCTGACTCAGTTTCAGAAGTTAGCTCTGTGGCCTATTTTAGGGTGAAGTCGCTCCATGATGGTCTTATGAGGATGCTGAGAGCAATAGACACTGGAGTTGCAAAGATCATGCTGAAGAAGTAGCCACATCTGCATTCTTAGTTCCCTTAATGCTGAGTTGCCCAAAATTGTTTGTATTCCCATTCCGTCTCTCGTGTCAATGCAAATGTATTGCCATCGCTGCCATCACAATTAGATATGCAATGAACAAAAGGATATGGACATGGTATGACACTACAACGCTATCAGATAGTACAGCTGGCCACTACGATGTAGCTGTAACATATCTGGGACATCTAAGCAGGCATGGATTATGACTTCTTCCAGCGCATGGATGATGTCCTTGGTTTGGGTAGCCACCTTCTGCACCCCGTATAGTTTCCTGCCAACACCATCAGCCTGTAATACCTCACCATGCACAGTTTGTGTGAGCTCTCTTAGCTCCTCGACTCTATGCAGTGTATCCTCTAGCATCTGAATGGTAGCTGCAGGCAACTCAGTGAGATCTTTGACAGCAGAGTTGAGGAAAGCACCAAGTGAATCCCCAAACACCAGTGCAAGTACCTGCCCAAATCGATGCATGTCCCATCGTGATTGGCTGGTATTTGTTGAAGGTTAGGGTCATGGGATTGAACACGTCCAAGTCTGATGGTGTACATACTGGCATTTGCATGAGTGCCCACTCAGATATTGAACATTCTGCAAGCGCGCATGCTGCACTTGGCCTGGAGGAAGGTTTCTAAGAACTATGATTAGTCTCACTTATAATAGATATGGCAGAACGAACCGTTGGTTTTGATACCTCATTTTGTTTTTAACGCTGATTTGAACATGGTTTCTATGGTGAAATTATCTGGTTAGCCACAAAGAGTACGAGTGCTTTCACTTACTTTTCATAATATGTTTTGCTATGTGCTTGCTTGGCTATGAGCCTGTCAGCTTTGGTATGATAGAGCTTGGGTCGCCCCATTCCAGAGTTGAAGTAACTTACAGATGGTGCAAACAGTAGTGCCAGGATCATGTGCGTGGATCACGTGTGTAACCTTCATGCCCAGTTTTCTAATATTTTTCTGATAAATACGACACTTTTTCATTTGTTCTGTCATATCTAGTGAGTATTTTGATGGTTATAATGGATTCTCTTGGACTTTGGGGCATATTTATCCTTCCTGCACACCCGATCAGCACACTCCGGGCCCTAACTGTATGTTATGGTAGAGCGGTCCCCCACCCCTTTTTCCTCCTTTCTTGCTCACTGGTACAATACTTAACCCGCGCTTACCATAGGCTTACCCTTAACCCTAAGGGTTAGCCATCTACTTATTGCTTACCTCAGTACCAGTGAGGTTTCCCTTTGTTTACCTTTACTTACCTATGTTTCTCTTTATGCCACTCCCCTTTGAGCAGCATCTCCTTCCTTTCCTGGCATCCACAGATGCCTCAGACTTCCCTTTTGGCACAGCACATTGCAACCTCATTGTTGCTGCACATTTACTTCTTTGAGTACTTCTCACTCAACCACCTGGATGTGGAAGTGAACCCTTTCCTTTCTGACATATCCCTTTGGGACATGTCAAACCTTTTCCTCTTCCAGCACTTACAAGCCAGTGGTCCATGCTAGAGTACAGCCACCTTTGTATGGTATATACTGTAAACCTTGCTGGAACTACTGGAATCCCCAGCTAGTTCTACACAATCCACACGTATCTACTGGCACTCCAGAGAGCTCTAAAGTCTTCAACACTTCAAGACTTTGCTTTGCTCATCTATGGTCTAAAGGTTGCCCTAAGACCTGCTTGCTATAGTTCTGGACTGAGAGCTGCAGACTTCTGTATCTGCATTGTCTGTTAACATCCTGATGACAGCTATCTCTTTGGCTTGCCACTGAGATACTGTGTACATCGTAATACTGTATCTATGATGCATATTTCACTGACAGGGTGCATTATCTTTCCTCGTGAACTCGAGCTAACGCTGCAGTGAATCCATGAACCCCGCCTTCTTTATGATGAAATGACCAACGTGAAGTCACTAAAACTACAACACTACCTTGTACTATGTATGTTCTCTCTTGTTTACCATCTATTGTCAGCAATTCGAGTGTATTGAAGCCAATATGTTTTCCTCATTGCATAGAGGCAGGTCAATGTGCTTCAGGGGCTCGCCCAAATTGAGTGCTTTCAAATCTTGGAGCCATCAAAGCCAATTCAGGCATGAAGAGATCCAGATCGAGACCAACCAAGGCATTATTTTGGTGGTCCAGGTGTGCTTCCTTTTACCTTTGCACTCAAACACCAACTGCGACACACTGATCCGGTCCTTCCATTGCTACCAATATGAGTGGTTCAAAGGATCTTCATGTGAGAATTTATATTACTTGGTTGTGCAACAGTAGGCGAATTTTTCTCACTTGTACTACTGTAAGTGATGGCACCAATGACCTGGATGACAGATGAGCAAGCTGAGTTTCTAAGGGGTTGGCTACCCAGTTACCTCAAGCACACTGAGCAGAAAGACTACCATCGCTTCTGGCCCAGTTTGTATAAGGCTTGGTTTGCCAATTGGTTGGAGAGAGCGGCCAAGTTCCCAGATGTTGAGGGCCCATTGATAAGCTCACAAGAATCTGAGCTTGGGTTGGCCATTGATGCATGGAAAAAGGTGAGCAATTCTGTTCACAACCATGCATCACACAATAATCCAGTGAAGCAACTGCACACATGGTTCTGTTGGAGGGCTAATCACTCACACCGTGGCCATGTCCAACAAAAGAGTACTTCAATTTTCAAACAGGCTTTTGAAGGAAAGACCTCTCACATGCTCAGTCAAGCTGAACTCTACTCCATGGAATATTATGGAGAGCGCATCAAACCTCACATTGATGAAGAGGAGTCAGCCGGCAGGATCAGTACCAGTGGGGAAAAACTTGCTGCTGCTTGTAAGCTAAGCAAGGAGCTTTTTGACGCTGAGGACAATACAGTGAAGGGGAAAATACATGAAATGTATGAGCTACAGAAACATGTGAAAAAAAGCAGAAAGCGCAACTCTGACAAGGGAGCCCTTGATCCTGTGGCTATTCAGCAGTAAGTCTCGCTGTTCTCTCCAATACATACCAAACTCACTTGTTTAGAGCGATTGACGACCTCCCAGCTGCACTTCTCCATGTGGCTGAGATCATCAAACAGCAGACCCACTTCACTGTCTCCTTTATTTGTGCTGATCCTGATCCATCCAGAAATTGGGAAATAATGTCATTATCATAAGTATTTTGATCCAGTAGCACTCAGTCATTTAAGTACTTACTGATTTGTAGATGTTATTCTGACAAGACCACCCAAGGCCACTCCTTCAGACACCTACAGTGAGCTCAAAAACCCTTTCTGTTACGACGCACACGGTATCTCAGTGGCAAGCCAAAGAGATAGCTGTTGTTGGGACTTCACTGGACAACGTAGATGCGGAAGTCTACGGTTCTAAGTCCAGAACTCTTGCAAGCAGGTCTTAGGGCGACCTTTAGACCACAGAGAGTAAGTGGAGTCTTGAGGTTGTTGAGGACGGAGCGGTCTCTCTGGATGCCAGTAGATACGCGTAGATTGCGTAGAACTAGCTGGGGTTTCCAGCCAGTTCCACCAGGGTTTATATAGAGTACACGAGTGGCTGTACTCTAGCACGGACCATGGTCATGTATCTGCTGGAAGAGGAAAGGGTCCAGCGTATCCTTAAGGGATGCGCTGGAAATGGAAAGGGAACACTTCCTCAATGATGAGGTTGAGTGTGAACTGACAAAAGGGGCATGCAAGCATGCCAAACGAAAGGGGTGCGCAGCAGCAATGAGGCTGGCATGCGCTAAAGGCAAAAATGGAAGTCCGAGGTTCCCGCGGAGCCATGGGGCTGGGGGGAACCAAGGAGGGACAAAGGGCAACACTGCATTGGGCAGTGGCACAGAAAGGAAGATATAAGTAAATAGAGGTAAAGAGAAGTAAACCTCACTGGTACTGAGGTAAGCGCTAAGTAGATGGCTAACCCTATGGTTAGGGGTTCGCCTAGTGGTAATCGTAGGGTAAGTATGTTAGGTGTTGTACCAGTGAGTTAGGAAGGAGGAAAAAGGGGAGGGGGACCGCTCTACCGTAACATTATAGACATTTTACCTTTCCTTCTTGGGCATGCCCCTTTTGGACGCTCACCTTTTATTTCCTTTCTTGTCGTGCTCCTCCAGTCGCAGTCCTTCTGGTAACATAGTTGTTTCTTTTTGGGTGCACCTGATATATCCTATCCTGTAGTATATAAACCTGTGCATGTTAGAACTCAGCTCCCCAGCTAGTGCTATGCAATTATACCTGCAATTACTGGTGTCTCTCCACTCCCCTCTCAGAGACTGGGACTCTCCTGAGCTCCCCTGGTGCTACTTCACCTAGGTTATGCTTGTAGTGACACCTCTTCATTGAGGTTCATTGTTACTTGCATGAGACTCCAGTGCTCACACTGCGACAGTTGCCTTGCATTGTAACAAGTAACTTACTTTGAAGATGACTGGCTAGTCTTCCCTGACATACCTGTAGTCAACATGCCGGAGCTCCCTTAGGCCGCTCCAGACCCCTTTCTTCCCTTCCTGAACACCCGCGGATTTCCTTATCTAATCCATGGATTTCTTTATCTAATCTGCAGATCTCCTTCCCATACCCACAGATTTCCTTCTTCCTTTTCCAGAAACCTGCAGACCTTTCCCTTTCTGAAAACCTGCAGATTCTGCAGCTCACCCTTATGGCGAGCTTCCTTTTAACCCTTTGACCTTCCCCTTTGCCCCATTCCTTGACCCAGGGCTTAGGGTTGTATTACTAGATAAATAGCTAGGGACTCCACTGTATTCCCTAGCTTATTCTATGCAGTCTTGGTTTTACTGTGTGTTGTCCTAAGCTCACAAAGCATCATTCCCTGCTTTGCTCTCTAGAATCATAATCCTTTGGGATCCACAAGAGGTAACCAATTCCCTTACCCATCACCCACGTCCTCCTTATCCACATGAGTGAAACCTATCAAAGGTTGCGCTTGTTGCTGGCTCTCTTTGCCATTTGCCACCTCGATCCCCTTCATTCCCTATTCCCTCACGGCTATTCCATGTAAAGCCCACCGCTTGTCTCAGGTGCTACTTGACTCGACAACCCACAGTAAGGCCCACGTGTAACACAGAGAGTGTTTGAGGATGTCTGATCAGGAAGGCAACAACAGATCACTAGAAGTACTGAGTGATGCCTAAAGGGGTGTGCTGGATCTGGGGACAAAGAAGTGACACAGGCACAAGCCTGAGGATTGCAAGGGTGAGGGCGAGAGCAGTGACAAAGGGACATGCCTTGATAAGCATGTGGTGCTGACGGGGAATTACTGGTAGTTCAGATAGGGTACTTGGCTATCCCAGGAATAGGGGACATAGGCAAGTGGTGGTGGTGATAGGGGCTATCCAGGAGATGAGCAAGTGTAGGCATACGAGCGATGTCTCAGCTGAAGAGGTAGCCTTCTAGGTCTAATGGTAGATGTAGCAAGGTGTAATCTTGGTGCCTGTCCATGGCAACAATGTCCCAAGTGGATGGGGAATGGTGTACAAGGAGGAGTGAGGGGAAGACAAGCAACGACGAATGCTAACCAAAGAAAGAAAAAGGTTTGGGACCCACCCATAATGTAACAATGGTAGTGATCAAGTAGAAACTTGAAGTTACATTCTATGTTCATGGCAGGCCAAAGAGATGTCTATGTATGTACAGTGTCAAATGTTCAAATTTCTAAGTACTTCAGTCCAAACTACATTAGTTGCTTTGGTATTTTCTTGACTATGAGGAAAGAGAATTTTAATGTTTCTGGGATGAGTACAATATGATAAAGCCACATAAAATTGACCATGAGAAAAAACAGAAGAGCTCAAATTCAACCCAACATGCTTGACTGTCTGACCTTGTGACTTGTTGATTGTCATTGCATAGGCTAGATGGACTGGGAATTGCAGGCAATGAAAAGGAACAGGGGAGTCTTGAAGACCAGAGTCAAGAGCCATGCAAGGAATAAAGACCACATTGTAGGCATTGTCTTTACCCAACACTCTACACTCCAGAATGCAGCAAGTAGACCTAAGAAGCCCCAAGCACGTACCATTGCAGAGACCCTTCATGGGATCCAGATTGGGCAAAAGCATAAGTGGTGCATCAATTTTAAGCTCCAGCTTGTGAAGGGGAAATCAAGAGGGACTGAAGGTGTTGAGGATTTCTGGTTGAATATAGTCATACTCTTGCTCTGTCACAGAGTCTGCACTAGGGTATGTAGTCTTTTCCTGGGGTAAAACAGAGTTCAAAATGGTGGTGTTGACTTCATGGACCTGTTCATTCCTGGGATTGAGAATGGTACAATCCAGAAAATATTGATCAGGAAAATGTTTGTCTTGGGTAAGAAGCTCTGAGTATAAACAATTGATGAGGGATGCCATGGTATCACCACACCACATGTGTTCAGGAAGTTCCACCTCTCCATCTGTTCTACCTATCTGCAAAAGTCATTGTGTGTTACGATCCCTCTTTTTCTTTCTTACCTTGTATTACCAAGACCCTGCGTTGACTCATGCTAGGGGCTGTACCTACTTATTAGTCATTCTCTTATTGCTGACCAACCTCCCTGTTACAGTCGAACGTCCCACCTCCCGCATGAGGTTATCTTTTTCCCCTTTCTCCTTTACTCCCATTACATACTTCGAAGACGACTGGCTGAACTTCCCGGACGTAGCCGTAGTAGACACACCGGAACTTCCCTAGATCATGTCAGACCCCTTTTCCTTTTTGACCTTCTCCTTTCCAGAAACCCGCGGACTTCTTTTCCTTACCCATGGATTTTCTTTTCCTACCTGCGGAATTCCCTCCCACACTTGCAGATTTCCTATCCTAGAAATCCGCAAACTCCATTTCCCCTTTTGGGAACCCGTGGGCTCTGAAGCCTACCTCTTATGGCGAGCTTCCTCTAAACCCTTCAACCTTACCCTTTGTCCCATTTCCTGACCCAGGGCCTAGGGCTGTATTACTAGATAAATAGCTAGGGACGTCCTTGTATTCCCCAGCTTATTCTATGCAGTCTCGGTTTACTGTGTGTCGTCACTAAGCTCGCAAAGCACTGTTCCTTGCTTTGCTCCTCATCCTAGAACTGTAAACCTTTGGGACTTCCGAGGGGTAACTAGTTCCCTCACCCATCGCCCACATCTCTCAAATCTGCACAAGCGAATTTATCTTTGACACGCTTGCTGTGGGTCTTCTCCACCATTTGCCACCTCGATCCCCTATTCCCTTATTCCCTCGCGGCTGTTCTACGTAAAGCCAGCTGCTCGTCTCGAGTGCTACTTAGCTCGACGACCCACAGTTAAGCCCACGCATAACACTCCCCTTCCATCAGTATTACTCATCACTTGCTCAGTCAGTGATTCTTCCACCTTCCATCACATTCCACAATGTTCTATTTTTCATTTCTGACACGTATATAAACTTGTTGTTTACCTGCATGTGTTCTCCTAACTTTGACCTACTTGGCAATCCACCTCGTAGTCCCTTTGAACCTCCTTGAAACCCCTTGGACTTCTATAAGTCAATCATGCCACTTTTGAAGCACACACTTTTGTCTTACTTTGAACTACCTCTCGAAGTAAGAATGAACCTTTGACCCTCTGAACTTCTTGGAATGTTCTCTATCAAGGAGAACCCTTGACCCTATGTTTGACCAAGTTCTACATTAGTACTTCAGTACAAATGTAACAAAAGGTCAAAGTTCTCTTTGACGGCCTACCAACAACATAGCAGCCATTCACCACCGACCTTCCTCATCTGTCCAGTGGGGCCCTAGATCTCAAAGACAACCCTCCTCCAAACCTGTCAACTCTGAACCTTCCAAACACCCCAAATCCCCTTCCCTCTTCAATCCTGATGTAGACCTCAACCAGGACGAAGCTCTAGACCTTTCTCACCAATTCTCTGCTTCTCTAAGGATCCCTCGATCCCCCACTCTCCCATCCCCTACCCTAGTAAACCACTACCTGTTACGGTAGAGCGGTCTCTGTCCCCTTTTTCTTCTTTCCTTGCTCACTGGTACAATACTTAACCCTACTTACTATACGATTACCACAGGCGAACTCCTAACCCCAGGAGTTAGCTATCCCTTTACCGCTTACCTCAGTACCAGTGAGGCTTACTCTTATTTCTCCTTGTTTACTTATGTTTCCCTTTCTGCGCCACCACTCGATGTGGTGTCGCCCTTTGTCCTTCCTTGGTTCCCGCGGCCCCTCGGCTCCTAGGGAACCTCGGACCTTCCACTTATATCACTCGCGCATGGTAGCCTCATTGCTACCTCGCACTCGCTTCTTCCGGCATGCTTGCATGCCTCTTTTATCACTTCGCACTCAACCTCACCTTTGAGGAAGTGCTCCCCTTCCTTTCCTGACATACTCCTTTAGGATATGTCAGGCCATTACCTCTTCCAGTAGATGTACGTCCTTGGTCTGTGCTAGCGTACTGCCACCTTTGTATGCTATATAAACCCTGGTGGAACCGGCTGGAAACCCCAGCTAGTTCTACGCAATCCACGCGTATCTACTGGTAACCTGGTTCAGAGAGCTCAGGTCTTCGACCCTCAAGACTTCGCTTCGCTCTCTGTGGTCTAAAGGTCGCCCCAAGACCTGCTCAACTAGGTTCTGGACTTAAGGCCGTAGACTCCGTATCTACGTTGCCCAGTGAAGTCCTGACGACAGCTATCTCTTTGGTTCACCACTGAGATACCGTGTGCGTTGTAACACTACCCAGTTTTCTCCGTCCCCTCCCAACACCCCTCTCCAACTAGAACTCCCTCCCCAACCATGAGCTCATCCTCTAAACCCATCTAACTAAGGATTGGCCTCCCAGAGCCATTCAATGGGGCCCATAACAATGCTAAAGCCTGGATCCAAGTGGTCCAATTCTACCTCGTTAATGAGAAAGTCTACAATGATGACACTAAGAAGATTGCCTTCACCTTGTCCTACATGACTAAGGGATCCACCACCACCTGGGTTTCTACCTTTAGACAGAAGGTCTTTACTTTGGCCTCTAGTGGACAACCATCTCTCAGTACCTTCATTGAATTCATTGACTCCTTCCACACCTCCTTTGACCAAAAGGACACTGTTACCTCTGCTATTGCTTGGCTCTCCACCAAGCGAATGAACCCCACTAAGAGTGGAGAATACTCCTCCCTCCTAGAATATACTTCAGAATTTCAAAACTATGCCGCCCTTTCTGGGATCACTGACCCTGTTACGATGCACACGGTATCTCAGTGGCAAGCTGAAGAGATAGTTGTCATTGGGACATTAATGGGCAACATAGATATGGAAGTCTACGGCCCTTGGTCCAGAACTTAGCAAGCAGGTCTTAGGGCAACCTTTAGACCACAGAAGAGCAAAGCGGAGTCATGCAGTTGTTGAAGACTGAGGCTCTCTGAAATGCCAGTAGATACATGTGGATTGTGTAGAACTAGCTGGGGAATCCCAGCAGTTCCAGCAAGGTTTATATACCATACAAAGGTGGCTGTACTCTAGCACGGTGTAGGATCCCTTGGATCTCTACAGTTGTAGGTCCCAGATTTCCGGATACTGAACATTCCATAGGTACTGTCAAAACATGCATACCCGCCGTTGTTCCATGTCCGTCAAAGTGCATCCCAACAAAGTATGTATGTATTTCCATTCATTAGAACCAATCTGTCAATCCGGCGCAGTCGGATTGGTGGGTTTCCGTTCCTTTTTATTTTCTTATTCATCTGAACTCATATGATGTACCATATAGTGTTCCGAACCTTCTGTACCACATGTACTATGTACAAACTGGACCCGACTACTTACATTACCCTACATTAGTGGCGTTTTAGTGGCACTGTGGACAATTACCATAGTAAAAGCCCTGAGGCATGGCCCAGGCTACATAAACTATGAGGACAGTTAGAATAGACACTTTCCTTTTGGCCGAATCTCTGTCAGAAAACCCGCCACCATTCATTCTTTTACTTGTCTTCCAATTCTAGTCCTTGTTCTTGACTGGAAATGTTCGTTTTTCAATCAGGAGACTCATTCCGGTGGTCTGAACTCACTCAGAAACCCGCATTTGCATCCGTTGACGCTGAGGTGCATTCCTAGTATTCCACCCGTTGTTTATACCCTACAGAACCCCTTGGGACGAGGAATACTCGCCCAAACTTTTGTTTTGTTGAAACAAGAGAATCTGGAAGGTAACACCTTTAATTGCTTTTCCTTCTCTTCAACAGACCACTGGCTTGTAAGTGCTTGAAGAGGAAAGAAAAGGAAGGGGTTCACTTCCACATCTGGGCAGTTGAGTGAGAAGTACTGAAAGGAGTAGATGCACAGCAACAATGAGGTTGCAATGCACTCTGCCAAAAAGGGGAAGTCTGAGGCATCCGTGGGATGCCAAGGAAGGAAGGAGATGCCACTTAAAGGGGAGTGGCATAAAGGACAACATAGATAAGTAAGGACAAACAAAGGGGAACCTCACTGGTACTGAGGTAAGCGATAAGTAGATAGCTAACCCCTGGGGTTAAGGGTAAGCCTTTGGTAAGCGTAGGTTAAGTGTTGTACCAGTGAGCAAGAAAGGAAGAAAAGGGGCTGGGAGACCGCTCTACCATAACAGACCCCAATGTCCTGATCAGATATTACTCAACCAGAATACCTGTCCCTCTGATGAAGAGGATAATGTCTATGGATACCTCCCCTGACTCCATTGATGCGTGGTACAAAAAAGCCCACCACTTTAAGACGCAATGGGACTGTGCCGCCGAAATTGCCACATGAAATAAAGCATCTGCTTGTTCCACCTACCATTTGTACTCATCCAACCAACCCACCAAGGACCCCAATGCCATGGATGTCAACTTGATCCAAGTTCCCAAACTGACTCCTGCCAAACAAAAGCATTGTATGGAAAAAGGACTATGCTTCTGCTGCAGAAAATCTGGACACCTCTCTGGAAACTGTCCCATCTTCCCCTCAAATCCCACCCCTAAGTCATCTACAGAGAAAAAGATGTGAAAGGTGCAGAAAGTGGATGAAGAAGAAATCCCCAATCTACAAGAGATTGAGGATAACAACAAAGAAGAGACCCCTGAGGTGAAAGTAGTATTCACTCAGGATTTTTGAAATGGAGGGATCATCTGATGTGAAACTCCTCCATATGTAGAACTCATGTACTTGTAGCCGACAAGAAGAAGAAGTCAACCCATATCCCTCTCCAACTTGTCATCCCTACTCACACCTTGAAATACGTTGGAGCTACTGCTTTGATCAACAGTGGAGCTGATATCTCATGCATTGACTGGAACTTTGTCCAGAAACACAACCTCCCCAAAGAACGACTCCCTTCTCCTATCCCCGTTCAAAACATCGACCAGACCTCAAACAAAAGCGGACCAATCTGCTTTACCACCACCCTCTATGTCAGCATTTCTGGAGTTAACCAGAAAATAAAATTCTATGTCATGCATTGTGGCTCAGAAAACCTCATCCTCAGGATGCCTTGGTTAAAAGCCACCAACCCAACATTCAACTGGAAAACCAAGACCATTTCAATCTCAACCAACAAAGACAAAACTGCTGACCTAAACCCCTCCTATACTCTCGATGAACTACGACACACTGCCAAACTTTGCCCCCCTCCTCCCCCTCTACCAAGAATTGTCAGACACATTGATACTGACCCAATTTACGATGAAAAACTCTATGACTACCTGGACCACCACCTAGGCCATCGACTCCCTGCTATTCAGGCCAACCTCTATAGGATCAATAGGGTAGTCAAATACAGGGCCAGATACCAGTGTGTATCCCCAGCAGTGGTCCAAGCATTCACCACTGCTACCAAATTAGCCATTGTAGTGGAACAGTCCAAGCCAAAGAAAACTCTTCTGGTCAAATATACCATGTTCTCCTCAGTGTTTACCAAGGAATTCGCTGACCACATTCCTCCCTCCAGACCCTATGATCATGCCATCAACCTCGATAAATCTTTCTCTCCAAAGGTTGGGAAACTCTACTCCCTTACCACAGAGGAATGAACCATCACAGAAGTCTTTCTGGATGAAAACCTTAAATCTGGAAAGATCTGTCCCTCCCAGTCCGCACAAGCATCCCCCTTCTTCTTCATAAAGAAGAAAGACGGCAGTCTAAGACCCTGCCAAGACTACCACTACCTAAATGAACATACTACCCGTGACACCTACCCCCTGTTGCAATCTCAGGATAAACCCTAGGCTACACCACTAATAATAAACTTAATGACTTAGGATGGACAAGTGAACATGATGGTTTTGTGAGGGAAACCAACAGAGAACTTGACTGAAGTTCTCTGGTGGGCTCGATTTTCTTATATACAGTGACTCACAAAATTGTCCCAATGTTTTGCACTTTTTAATTGTGCATCAAATAACTCTGGAGCATAAACAAATACAAACAAAGGGCTGGTGTATCAATGGAAGCATGTGCTCAGGGCTAAGTGTCAGTAAATGAATTATGTAATTTGGATCAGAAACCATGGAGATATATCCAATTCAAAACTGATACTCATTGGGACAATTATGTGAGTATAGTTTAAATATATCAGAATCTGATGCTCCACCATCTCTATGGCAACCAACTGTGGACAGATTGTTACTATGGTGATGTTATGTATTGTGGTACCTATAGTCAAGCTATTTAACCAGGATTAATATTCTCAGCACTTCACAATTCTACTATGCACTCCATCTCCTCTGCTCAGAAGGAAAACATCCTTCTCTTGCCTCCAATGGTCTCTTTACTTGCCAGATTGCCTCGAGAGCTGGTCTTGGCAGATCTACTATGTCCAGGGTACTTCAGGACATCTTTCCTAATTGATTGGCCCCTTCTTCTGGACATCCTTCAAAGCTTTCTACTTGCTCTCAACAGTCTATTATCACTCAAATTACTACTGGCAAGGCTTCTAATGCTGTTCAAGCCACCAAACACATCAACAGCATCATCTCCACCCTAGTCTCCTCAGAAACAGTCAGAAGAATTCTTAGGAGGAATTCATTCAAGGCTGTGGTAAAGAAGAAAAAGCCATTACTCAGTGTAATGCATAGGAAGAAGCATTTGAACTTTGCTTTGAAGTACAAAGAGTGGACTGTGGAGGACTGGAAGAGGGTAATATGGTCAGATGAAACTAAAATCAATAGAATTGCATCAGATGGAAGGCAGTGGGTGTGGAAAAAGGCTGGAGAGGGATTAATTGAGAGGGAGGTCTAGGGTACAGTCAAGTTTGGTGGAGGAAACATCATGGTATGAGGCTGTATGGGTTGGGAGGGTATTGGAAGACTTGCAGAGGTTGAGGGCAAGATAAATGCTGAGCAGTATGTGGACATTTTGGAGAAGAACTTACTGCCTAGCATGGAAGAAAGCAGAATTTCTCTGAAGGATATCATTTTTCAACAAGATAATAATCCAAAGCACACCTTTAAAAGGGCCAAAAATTGGATGGAGGACAATGATATTATTCTCCTGGACTGGCCTCCACAGTCTCCAGACCTCAATTCTATTGAACACCTCTGGCATTACATTAAAAGAGAACTCTGCCAGTATTTAACACAGGCCAAGGGGATATGGGAGATATGGAATAGAGTTGCAAAGGTGTGGGAAGAGATAGACCCAGAGGAGTGTCAGGAGTTGATTGAGAGTATGCCTAGAAGGATTGGAGCAGTGATCAAAGCCAAGGGGTGTCATACCAAGTACTAAAACCACATTTACTATTTATTTGAATGACACTCACATAATTGTCCCGATGAGTATCAGTTTTGAATTGGATATATCTCCATGGTTTCTGATCCAAATTACATAATTCATTTACTGACACTTAGCCCTGAGCACATGTTTCCATTGATACACCAGCCCTTTGTTTGTATTTGTTTATGCTCCAGAGTTATTCAATGCACAATCAAAAAGTGCAAAACATTGGGACAATTTTGTGAGTCACTGTACCTTTTACATGTTTGTACCTATTGTGTCTAGATCTGACCGATAGCATACTAGGTATAGTAATATAACAATCAGACCACTTTCTAAATACTAAGTATAGTAATGTGCAGCATCACACAGGAATCCGCAGTTGCACAGCAATGCACAGTTGTGCGCAGCACGGAGATTAAACATAGCCTTGATGACTCAACATGAGTCAGAGCGGAAATTAAAAGAAGGCATAGCCTTGTGATAGAAGAGATGCACAGCCAAGCACAGCGCGGAAATGAAATAGAAGTAGAAGCTGTGTCGAGGGCTTCTTGAAGTGCATCTATAGATTCGTTAATTATAAAAAGGTAAACATGAACAAATAAATGAAAGGAATTGACTAAGTGTCAATTCCTGTTGTGAGCAAAGCTCATTATCGTCATATGGTAGGGTTAACGTAGTCGTAGCCTGTTGGCTTGTGGATCATAAGGGCGTTACTGAGCGTTGTTGTGGGTTATATGCGTAGACTAGAGTGTAACGATGGGCATATTAGTTCAAAAGCGAAGATATAGTGTAGACAGCAATGCATGAAGTGTCGTTGGCGAAATGAGAATCGTAACACAATTGTAGCATTAAGCTGCTCCAATCCTTTATTCTTATTCTTTATACTGGCGACGTCTTATTGGTGTTACCTTATCTGTCACTAGATTCTATCCCTAGTACGATTGGGTCGCAACATTTTCTGCCACTTTCCAGAGTTATGCATTTTCCTATCAGACTGCCATCATGATGTCACCCTTTGTTTTCCCCTGACATTTCCTGTTCTCATACCTAACCATATACCTCCCGTCATCCTCCATATGCTCCTGCCATCTCCCATATGCTCCTGTCATACCTCCCTTATTATTTGTTTCACTTCATAGTTACCATCTGTCACTTTCTACATACCCTCTTCTAATCTCAGTCTTGGTTCATAGTATAAGTACTATGTCCTCCATCTGTAAACCTCAGTATGTAAATCAACTAAGTCACCCCTCCTCATCCAAGTCCTTCCTCAACCTTTCTCCTACTTTCTTCTGTACTCCCTTCTCAAATTTGAGGATACAAGGTTCAGCAAGGACATGACACATAAGTCCTGCACCAATGTTCTTATCTGTTGAGTACCTCCTTGCTCTTCTACCCTTCATTGGACCTCTAGCCCAACTTTGTACTGACATCCCAGAACTCTGTTGGACTTGTGCCCAGAGGGACCAGACTTGACATATGCATGGGTACTGACTACAGGGCCAAGCATGGAGATGGTAGGTGTGTATCAGAGATACAGGGACACAACCGGAGGTGGCCACTTGACTACTGGAGATCATGGATATGATAGTTTTAAGGGACTTCTCTTGTTGTTTGGTGTTATGACGCACACAGTATCTCAGTGGCAAGCCAAAGAGATAGCTGTCGTCGGGACT
Source organism: Rugiboletus extremiorientalis (assembly GCA_038093855.1). Classification (NCBI taxonomy): domain Eukaryota; kingdom Fungi; phylum Basidiomycota; class Agaricomycetes; order Boletales; family Boletaceae; genus Rugiboletus; species Rugiboletus extremiorientalis. The sequence continues at coordinate 24,316 of JBBPSY010000075.1, forward strand.
TCACTGGACAACGTAGATACGGAGTCTACGGTCCTAAGTCCAGAACTCAGCAAGCAGATCTTTGGGCAACCTTTAGACCACAGAGAAGTAAGCGAAGTCTTGAGGTGTCGAAGACGAAGCAGACTCTCTGGATGCCAGTAGATATGCGTGGATTGTGTAGAACTAGCTGGGGTTTCCAGCTGATTCTACCAGGGTTTATATAGTGTACACAGGTGGCAGTACACTAGCATGGACCAAGAGCGTGTACCTGCTGGAAGAGGAAAGGGTCTGACATGTCCCAAAGGGATATGTCAGGAAAGGAAAGGGAGCACTTCCACAAGCGTGTGGTTGAGTGTGAAGAGACAAAAGGGGCATGCAAGCATGCCGAAAGAAGCGGGTGTGAGGCAGCAATGAGGTTGCCATGCGCAAGAGATATAAGTGGAAGTCCAAGGTTCCCATGGAGGCCGTGGGGCCACGGGAACCAAGGAAGGACAAAGGGCGACACTGCATCGAGCAGTGGCGCAGAAAGGAAAACATGTGTAAGTAGAGGTAAACAAAGGGAAAGCCTTACTGGTACTGAGGTAAGCGATAAGAGATTGGCTAACCCTATGGTTAGGGGTTCGCCTGTGGTAATCGTAGTGTAAGTATGGTTATGTGTTGTACCAGTGAGTGAGGAAAGAAGAAAAAGGACTAGGGGGCCGCTCTACCATAACATTTGGTAGTACTCTCGCCCTTGGATGACTGCTTGAGTGCAGAGTAGACAGTGAGGGTGATAGTAAAGGTGTACTGCCTCTTGGCTGGTGGTTCAGACATGTGAATGAGGTAGTACTAGGCAAATTGAACCAACACATAGCTACAGCAAACTATACTTACACAGGCTACCCACTCAGCTGTACCCAGGGTCCCTTCCCAGCTATCTCCAAGACACAACTGTTCAAAATTCATTTTCCACAGAGATTTGCAAACAGCTGTAAGCACAGTGAATTTTCAATGCATTTGATAATAGTACATGTAAGGAACTAAAATGTAGTATGTTGATGATAAATGTATTGCTAATAGTATCACAAAATGTGCCTTTATAAAGCAACTCACTTATAGTGAGACAATCCTGCTGAAGATCCTTGCTGTTCCCTAGGTTATGAATATATTACAAGCCAACCAATAGGTGAATCCATAGGTGGAGTATTTGTCTATACATGAGTATATATAGAAGTTACAACAGTAATGACTGTACATACAGTAGAACCATGATACATGGCTTAAATATGTCTACCTGAATATGCACACATTTCTGACATAGGGGAGTTTGCAGAGAAGTGATCAAAGTGGGAATTACATCATCTTCCTAGCCTGGTGATATACAAAAACTATAGTATTACAGACTTTGATTCATTTGGAGACTATTCTAATACTGTTACGGTAGAGCGGTCCCCCTCCCCTTTTTCCTCTTTCCTCGCTCACTGGTACAACACCTAACTCTACTTACCTTACAACTACCTCAGGCGAACCCCTAACCACAGGGTTGGCCAACCCTTATCGCTTACCTCAGTACCAGTGAGGTGTTTCCTTGTTTACTCTTACTTACACATGTTTTCCTTTCTGCGCCACTGCTCGATGCAGTGTCGCCCTTTGTCCTTCCTTGGTTCCCTCGGCCCCTCGGCCTCCATGGGAACCTCGGACCTTCCCTTTATATCACTCGCGCATGGCAACCTCATTGTTGCCTCGCGTCCACTTCTTTCGGCATGCTTGCATGCCTCTTTTGGCGGTTCGCACTCAACCACACCATTGTGGAAGTGCTCCCTTTCCTCTTCCAGCGCATCCCTTTAGGATACGCTGGACCCTTCCCTTTTCCAGCAGATACAAACCCCTGGTCCGTGCTAGTGTACTGCCACCCTTGTACATTATATAAACCCTGGTGGAACCAGCTGGAAACCCCAGCTAGTTCTACGCAATCCACGCGTATCTACTGGCATCCAGAGAGCCCGCCTCGTCTTCAACAACCTCAAGACTCCGCTTACTCTCTGTGGTCTAAAGGTCGCCCTAAGACCTGCTTGCAAGAGTTCTGGACTTAGGACCGTAGGCTTCCGCATCTACGTTGTCCAGTGAAGTCCCGATGACAGCTA
>JBBPSY010000076.1:0-26398 GCA_038093855.1 Rugiboletus extremiorientalis
TCGTACACCCTCGTATGTATTCTCTTTCCTATTCCGGCGCACTTCATTAGGAAGTACGCCTTCTCTTACTATACTCGTCGTGTACACACCAGTGGTCCGTGCTAGAATACCTGTACTATAAATACCCCTGCAGGACAGCTGGAATCCCCAGCTAGTTCTACGCAATCTACCTGCGATTACTGGTGTCTCTCCGTTCTCCCTCTCAGAGACTGGGACTCTCCTGAGCTCCCCTAGTTCTACTTCGCCTTGGTTATGCTTATACCACGTCCTCTTCATTGAGGGTCGTTGTTACTTGCATGAGACTCCAGTGTTCGCACTGCGACAGTCGCCTTGCGTCGTAACAACTGGTACAACACCTAACATATGATTACCATAGGCGAACCCCTAACCACAGGGTTAGCCAATTACTTAACACTTACCTCAGTACCAGTGAGGCTTTCCTTTGTTTGTTCTTACTTACCTATGTTTCCCTTTCTGTGCCACTGCCTATTGTGGTGTCGCCCTTTGTCCTTCCTTGGTTCCTGCGGTCCCTCAGCCTCCAAGGGAACCTCGGACTTCCAATTACGTCGCTAGTGCATTGCAGCCTCATTGCTGCTGTGCACTCACTTCTTTTGGCATGCCTGCACGCCTCTTTTATATCTTCTCACTCAACCACCTGGATGTGGAAGTGAACCCTTTCCTCTTCTGACATATCCCTTTGGGACATGTCAGACCATTTCCCTTTCCAGCAGATACATGCCTATGGTCCATGCTAGAGTACAGCCACTCCCATACACTATGTAAACCTTGGTGGAACCAGCTGGGAACCCCAGCTAGTTCTATGCAATCCATGCGTATCTACTGGCATCCAGAGAGCTCCCTCAGTCTTCAACAACTCAAGACTTTGCTTTGCTCTCCTGTGGTCTAAAGGTTGCCCTAAGACCTGCTTGCTGAGTTCTGGACTTAGGACTGTAGACTTCCATATCTACGTTGTGCAGTGAAGTCCCGATGACAGCTATCTCTTTGGCTTGCCACTGAGATACCGTGTGCGTCGTAACAGATGGGGTTTCCCCTGGATCTGGCAGCGGGGAGGAGTTGGTAGGAGGAAGCAAGCAAGGAGGTTGGAAGTCCAACAATGAGTAGGGGGATTGGTCATCTCCTGATAGAGTGGCTTGGACCAGTGCGTCTGAGAGGGTGGACTGTAGGCTCTGTTGCCACAAGCTGACGGGGTTGTATGGTGCTGCTGTTGCCGGTTGTGGGTGGTGGAGGGGAAGGTGAGGAAGTGGGGGTGGTGGCTGGAGTGGGATGTCCAGAGCCAGTGATCATGGTGGTGGGGGTGAGTCCTCTTGTCTGCAAGGAGACGGTTGTCGACGGATCGGAGATGGAAGAGGGAGAGGTGGAATTACTGGGTATACCTCTCAAAGGGGGGATGGGAATGGGTGATGCAGGCCTGGAGGCTCCCTCAGGAGTGAAATAAGCTCTCCACTCGGTAGCTGAGAGACTGAGGAGGAGGGGGTGTGTTACGGTAGAGCGGTCCCCCTCCCCTTTTTCCTCTTTCCTCGCTCACTGGTACAACACCTAACTCTACTTACCTTACGATTACCCCAGGCGAACCCCTAACCATAGGGTTAGCCCTCTACTTATCGCTTACCTCAGTACCAGTGAGGTTTATCTCTCTTTATCCTTGTTTACTTATGTTACCCTTTCTGCGCCACTGCTCGATGCAGTGTCGCCCTTTGTCCTTCCCTGGTTCCCCTCGGCCCCGCGGCTCCGCGGGAACCTCGGACTTCCACTTACATCCTTAGCGCATGCCAGCCTCATTGCTGCTGCGCACCCCTTTCGTCTGGCATGCTTGCATACCTCTTTTGTCGGTTCACACTCAACCTCACCGATTGAGGAAGTGCCCCCTTTCCTCTTCCAGCGTATCCCTTTAGGATACACTGGACCCTTTCCTTTTCAAGTACTTACATCGCCTGGTCCGTGCGCGTACTTGTACCCTATATAAACCTTGGGAGAGCTGGCTGGAAACCCCAGCTAGTTCTACGCAATCCACGCGTATCTACTGGCAACCAGAGAGCTCGCTTCGCCTTCACCAACTCAAGGCTTCGCTTACTTCTCTGTGGTCTAAAGGTCGCCCCAAGACCTGCTTGCTGAGTTCTGGACATAGGACCAAGGGCTTCCGTATCCTTGTTGTCCAGTGACGTCCCGACGACAGCTATCTCTTTGGCTTGCCACTGAGATACCGTGTGCGTCGTAACAGGGTGGAGGAGGTGTGCGACGAGCTGAGGCTCAAGTCGGTTAATGGCAAAGGTGAGTTGTGTGTCATCCAGGATGGCAAGGATTTCACGATGGAGGCTGACCACAGCCTCCACCATGGGGGCATTGTGGATACTGAACACCCCCCTCATGATATTGCATCTTGTGTTCGGCATGCACTCAATGAATGTAAGCGTATCTGTGGAAGACACTGATGAGCCCTGAAAGGAACTGGTCATTACTAATGAATCCAGTTTCAGCGAGGAGCTCCGAGAGTCTGGAGGACTCAAGGATGACGGCATAGAGGGAATATTGGGTTTGGGTCAGGAGGCAATTGGCGTGGACGATGGGAACAGCAGGGATGAGAGGAAGGGGTTGTTCAATGGCCATCTGGAAGAGGGGAGAGCGAAGGGAATTGGGGAATTCAACAGCTGTGGGCGAGCTTATAAGCTTTGAGTAAGGGGGTGGAATTCCACAAATTCTGCTCAGGTTCCCAGGTGGCTTCCGATGGGCTATATCCTTTCCACCTCATGAGGTACTGCCTCCAACCTTTGATACCACAATGCTTGACTATTCTGTCAACTTCAAATTCCTCTTCTCCACGGATTAGATCGGGGGGCAGATTTAGGTAATTGGGTCTGTGTTCGGGCATTTCCCGATAGGGTGATAACAGGGAGGCATGGAAAACATTGTGGATTTTCCATTGCGGAGGCAATTTCAACTGGTAGGCCAATGGCGAGAGGACCTTCAGGATTTCAAATGGGCCTTCTTTCTGCAGAGATAGTTTTTGGGTGGGGTATCGCAGGGCAAGGTTCTTCGAAGACAGCCAAACATGATCCCCTACTTTCCAGGGTACAAACTTCAAAGTCGTCCTTTCTAGGACGTGACGGCAGGCAGTGTTGTGTGCTGCAAGTGCTTCACTTCTGGCAGACTGAATTTGTTCGAGGTGGGTTTCAAGTGCTGGGAGAAAGGTCTTTCCAAGAGAAAGGTAGGAGCGGGGTTCGTAGCCCATCATAAGGGAGAATGGGGATTTCTGGGTAATGGAATGGGTGACCGAGTTGTGGTGGAATTCAGCAAAGGTCAGGAGGTCGACCCATTTTGTGTGGTTTCCATTGCAGAAACGCCACAGATAGGTCTCCAACTCTTGGTTTACTCATTTGGTTTCTCTGTCAGTCTGTGGATGGTAGGTGGTGGATAGTGCTATGTCATAAGAGAGCAGTCTGGCAAGCTCTCATGCAAATGCGGAGGTGAACTGGGGGCCTCGATCAGAAATAACTTTGTCGTGTAAGCTGAATCACTTGAACATGTGGTCGAAAAAGAGTTTGGCAACTCCTTCTGTGTCGACAGCGGAGGTACAAGGACAGAAAATCACCCCCTTCATAAGGCCATGGTTGACCACAACCAAGACACTGTCAAAGCCCTGGACAGGCGGCAATCCAGTGATTAAATTGGTGGAGACAACCTGGAATGGGCAGGTAGCTATGGAGGCAATCGGCACAAGGGGCGGTGCAGTAGGGTGGGTGTCGACCTTGTTCTGCTGGTAGTGGGCGCATCTGGACACAAACCGTTGGACAAAGGTGGCAAGGCTGGGCCACCAGTAGTCCTGCTCAAGTAGGTTGATGGTGTGGAAGTGTCCGGAATGGCCCCCCCCCCTGGGTTATTGTGAATGAGGTGAACAAGGTCGGTTCATTGCCCCACAGGGATGTACAACTGATTCTTGAAATAAAGCTTCCTGTCATCAAACTTCCAGTCATCTGGTAATGCATGGGGAAAGAGGGAGGTTCCGAGGGAAATGGCCTTCATGGCGTCAATGACGAGGGGGTCATCCGGGGTGGAGTCCATAATTCTTTTGGCAATTGTGAGGTCTAAACTCTGGGTGAACACATCCAGAGGGAGAAGGGTAACCTCCATGTTATCTGTGCTGGTGTCCACACAGTCCTTTCTAGAGAGGGCATCAGTGGGGGGGCCCATTTGGGAACCAGGGACATGTGTGAAATGTAGGTCAAAATCCTGTAGGAATAGTTTCCAGCAGGCATGTCGTCAGGACAGTTTCCTCAGCTCACGGAAATATGACAGGTTCTTGTGATCTGTTAGGATCGAGACAGGGTGGAGAGTTCCCATGAGGTAGTGGTGCCATTCTTTCAGCGCATGGATGACCGCTAGCAGTTTGCAGTCGTAGATGTCATAATTCTGTTCTGCTTCAATGAAGCTGCAGGAAAGGTAGGCACAAGGGTGAAGGTCTCCGTTTGCATCCTTCTGCATAAGTACTCCACCCGACATGGTGAGGGATGCATAAGTACTCCACCTGATGTGGTGAGGGATGCATAAGTACTCCACCCGACATGGTGAGGGATGCATCAGTCATGACAAAGAAAGGTTGGATGGTATCCGGTAGAGCCAGGACTGGTTGGCGAGTGAACATCTCCTTGATCCTATGGAAGGCTCATATTTGGTCATTGGTCCACTCCCAAGGGGTACCTTTCTTGGTTAGGTCTAAGAGGGGTCAGGCAAGGTCAGAAAAGCTGGGGATGAATTTCCTGTAGAAGTTGCAGAATCCTATGAATGAACAGATGGCCTTGATGTCTTTTGGGGGTTCTGTTACGATAGAGCGGCCCCTCTCTCCTTTTTCTTCTTTCCTCGCTCACTGGTACAATACATAACTCTACTTACACTACGATTACCCCAGGTGAACCCCTAACCCCAGGGTTAGCCATCCACTTATCGCTTACCTCAGTACCAGTGAGGTTTATCTTTCTTTACCTTTGTTTACTTATGCTTTCCATTCTGCGCCACTGCCCAGTGCAGTGTCGCCCTTCGTCCTTCCTTGGTTCCCCTCAGCCCCACGGCTCCGCGGGAACCTCGGACTTCCATTTATATCTTAGCGCATGCCAGCCTCATTGCTGCTGCGCACCCCTTTCGTCTGGCATGCTTGCATGCCCCTTTTGTCTGTTCGCACTCAACCTCACTATTGAGGAAGTGCACCCTTTCTATTTCCAGCACATCCCTTCAGGATACGCTGGACCTTTTCCTCTTCCAGCAGATACAGAACCTTGGTCCGTGCTAGTGTACTGCCACCGATGTACACTATATAAACCTTGGTGGAACCGGCTGGAAACCCCAGCTAGTTCTACGCAATCCACGCGTATCTACTGGCATCCAGAGAGCTTGCTTCGCCTTCGCCAACCTCAAGGCTCTGCTTACTCTTCTGTGGTCTAAAGGTCGCCCCAAGACCTGCTTGCTGAGTTCTGGACCTAGGGCCAAGGGCTTCCGTATCCTTGTTGTCCAGTGACGTCCCGACGACAGCTATCTCTTTGGCTTGCCACTGAGATACCGTGTGCGTCGTAACAGGTTCCCACTGCTCGATGGCAGTCAATTTGGTAGGGTCCATGCAGACCAAGTTCTTCCCTACTATCATACCAAGGTACTTGACTTCTGTTGCATCAAACGTGCATTTGTCAAGTTTTAAAAACAGCTGTTGCTCCTAGAAACGTTGAAGCACTTTCTGAGTGTGTTCCGCATGAAGTACTGGGTCTGCAGAGTGGATTAGGAGGTTGTCCATATAGATAATCAACCACCCTTCTGCAATGAAGTCTCTGAATATGTGGTCCATGAATGCCTGAAACGTGGCTGGCGAGTTACATAGCCTGAAGAACATGATGGTGGGCTCAAAAAGTCCTAGCAGAGTGACGAAGGCTGCCTTCCAGCGGTCTTCTGGCTTAATCTGAATATTGTTATATCCCCAATGCACATCCATCTTGGTGAAAATTGAAGATCCTTTGAGTTTATCGATAAGGTCTCCTATTAAGGGTAGTGGATATGCGTTTTTGATGGTTTGGAAATTGAGATATCAATAATCCTGGCATGGCCATAGCTTCCCATCCTTCTTTTGTATGAAAAAGAAGGGAGCGGCTTGTGGGGATTTTGATGGTTGGATTTTACTGCTTTTCAGGTTTTCATCAATGAACTTTCTACAAGCTTCCAGTTCTTCGGGATTGAGGGGGTAGTTCTTGGCATGTTTTGGGGAGAAGCTTTTATTGGTGGTGATCGCATGATTGAAGGTTCGTACAGGGGGAAGGGTGGTGGTTTCTCCGTCCACAAATACATTGGCATACTCCTTGTATGCGTTGGGCAGTACCTTCTTTGCATGGTCTGCTTGTTGGGCTAGGATGGTAGAGAGGGTCATTTTCTGGATAAACATCCATTCTTCTACAAAGTGTTGTTCATACATTTTGGCTAGTTTGGTGTTGGGGTCTAAGCCAAGATATTGGGTGAGGTATTGCTATGCAAGTGCCTCATGATTGTCAAGCTTCTGCTTGCAGGGCGTTTGAGGAAGGGATATGGTCCTGGAAGATCAATCGATAGTGGGATTAACTTCGGAGACCCAGGTCATTCCTAGAATGATGTTCTGCTCCTTTCTGCTGGCAAGGATGAGGAAGTCTCGTTCTTCTTCATGACCTCCTATCTGGACAATCAGGGAGGTCTTGAAGAGAATGCTTCCTTTGCAGTTGGTGGTTCCGTCAGCATTGATGGCGCAGAGAGAGGTTTTGATACATTTGAATGGGAATTTGTTCCTCCTGGCGAAGGTGTAAGCGACGAAGTTTCCAGTGGCTCCACTATCAATGAGGGCAGTGGTTGTTGCAACGTTTCCCCCTCCCACCGAAGATATGGAAATGGGAGCTAGTATTGATCGATCTTCTGTGGATACAATTACAGAGGGGTACTGTGGAGAGGTTAGAGTTGTTGCTGCTCGTCTCTCCCCTAAAAATCCTGGACCTTCCTCAAAGCCAAAGAGCGTACATTCACGCTTGCAATCCTTTCTTCATCGACATCCATCTGGGAGTTAGGGGTCTCTTCTTCTCCCTGGTAGTTGGGTTCAAAGCATGTCTTGAGAACCTGAAGGACTTCATCGTCCCCCTTCTTGCTCTCTTTCAAATTCCGGATATATTTCTCCAGTTGCGATTCAGTGGAGATGGCTCTTGTCTGCTCACTTCTTCCAGATCCCGAAGTGGAAGATGAGCCTCTTGGTGATGGGCCTCAGTTTTTACACTCATGGGAAGGTCCTTCATTACCCTTCCGATGCTTTTGGGTGGAGCATCCTTTAGTGTGGCAGATAAAGCATCGCCCTTCTTTCATGTGGTGGGCTCTTTCGGTGGGGGTTAGGTTGATGGCATTGATGTCCATTGTGTTAGGGTTGTGGAAATTGCAAGGTGTGGAATGTTGGCCTCACTGGTAGTCGGAAATTTTAGCTAGTTGTTGGGTGGCCGATGAGGCACAGGAGATCCAGTCTTTGAGGGTGGTAGGTTCCGTACCACTCAAGACGATCTTCATGATTTCGAGGTGGAGGCCTCTAGCAAAGAAGTTGCAGAGGGTGGCCTCTTCCTTGATCTTGGCCTGTCCTGCCAGAAGGGAGAAGCAGGTTTGGTAACAAGTGAAGGAGGATGAGGATAGTCCATCCTTTGGCAGCATGTGCCAGGTCTGCAGTTGCCTTCGTGCTTCTGCTTCATCATCCTTTGTGGCAAAGGCAATCTTGAATTCCTCAATAAACTTCCTCCACTTCATCCAGGTATCAGGATTGTCAGCTCCCTTTGCATAATACCCTTCTGCAAATATCTTGCCTTGTCCCTTGGGCATCTTTGATAGGACTATAGCCACGAGGTCATAGTCAGAGTACTTGTCCTTCTTGGCAACGATGAAGGTACTCATGGCAGAGATCCACCAATTGGCGTTGGAGATCTTGCCAGAAAACTCCTTTGGTAATGATTCTTTCCCCATATCTGCTTCTTCGTTGCTACTATCTTCAGCATCGGAATAGTGGTCGGACTGATTGCTGTCTTCCAAGGGGAGGTGTATGTCAGGGTTCCCAACGGGTATTAGGCTCCTTGGGCTAGCAATGGCTAGAGGGGAGCTGGTAGGTTGAGCAGGGGCTGGTATCCTCTCTGGTGGGTTTTGAGTTGGGGCTGGTACCCGATCTCCCCAAACAGGTGTCCGGGCTGGTATTGGTACATGAGCAGTCAGAGTAGCAGACCCAGATGATGGGCTACCACTTCCAGCTATCCTTCTGTGGGCACGGTCTCATTCGTACCATTCATTTCATCTCCTGTCTTCTTCCTCAATATGAAGCCACTCTTCTCTAGCCTGGAACTGTTGTTCAAGCTCTTGGTTGTGGAGTTCGTTCTGATGGGAGGCTGTAGCAAGGGCAGTGGCTTGTCTCGCTTCTCAATTGTCTACAGATGAGTCGTTGTCGTCTGGACTGGGAACTCGGAACATGGTGGTGGAGGGTAGGGGTTGCTGCTACTGAATAGTAGGCAACATGGAGGGCAGCTTATTCTTTTGTTACACGTGGGCCTTACTGCAGGTTGTTGAGTTAAGTAGCACTCAAGACGAGTGGCGAGCTTTACGTGGAATAGCTGCAAGGGAATGGGGAATAAGGGGATTGAGGTGGCGAATGGTGGAGAGAGCCAGCAACAAGCACAACCTCTGATAGGTCTCACTTGTGCAGATGAGGAGGACACAGGTGATGGGCAAGGGAACTGGTTACCCCTTGTGGATCCCAAAGGATTATGATTCTAGAGAGAAAAGCGAGGAAGAATGCTTTGCGAGCTTAGGACGACACACAGTAAAACTGAGACTGCATAGAATAAGCTAGGGAATATACAGTGGAGTCCCTAGCTATTTATCTAGTAATACAACCCTGAGCCCTGGGTCAAGGAATGGGGCGAAGGGGAAGGTTGAAGGGTTTAAGAGGAAGCTTGCCATAAGGGCAAGCTGCGGAGTCCGCAGGTTTCCAGAAGGGAAAGAAAGTCCACAGGTTTCCAGAAAAAGAAGAAGGAAATCTGCAGGTGTGGGAAGGAGATCTACGGGTTTAGATAAAGAAATCTGTGGATTAAATAAGGAGATCCGCAGGTGTTCAGAATAGGAAGAAAGGGGTCTGGAGCGGCTTAAGGGAGTTCTGGCGTGTGGACTACAGGTATGTCAGGGAAGACTAGCCAGTCATCTTCAAAGTAAGTTACAGGGATGAAGGAAAAAGGGGAAAATGATAGCCTCATACGAGAGGTGGGGCGTTCGACTGTAACACATCCCCTACCCGAGTAAACTGCCACCCAGTTTTCTCCCTCCCTTCCTGACACCCCTTCCTGATCAGAACTCCCTCTCCAACCATGAGCTCTTCCTCAAAACCCACTGAACTAAGAATCAGTCTCCCTGAACTGTTCAATGGTTTCCACAACTTTGCTAAGGCTTGGATCCAAGCGGTCCAATTCTACCTTCTTGTCCACAAAACAGTCTACAACAATGATGCCAAGAAAATAGCCTTCACCTTGTCTTACTGTAAATACATGACCAAATGGTCTGCCACCACCTGGGCTTCCAACTTCAGATAGAAAATTTTCACCTCTGCCTCTGCTGGAAACCCCCCATCATTCGGCACCTTTGACACCTTTGTCAAAGCGTTTGAAACATCCTTCAATCAGAAAAATACTGTTGCCTCCGCAATCGCCTGGCTCTCCACCAAGTGAATGAACCCAACCAAGAACGGAGACTACTCCCCAACCCTCTTGGAATGTATGTACCTCAGAATTCCAGAACTATGCTGCCCTCTCCAGAATCACCAATCCAAATGTCTTGATTGGATATTACTCCACCAGGATCCCTGTACCTCTCATGAAGAGGATTATGTCCATGGATACCCCCCCAGACACCATCAACTCTTGGTACAAGAAAGCCCACCATTTCAAAACACAGTGGAACCATGCTGGCGAAATCGCCACATGAAACAAAACACCTGCTTGCTCCACCTATCACTTATATTTGTCCAACCAACCCATCAAAGACCCCAACACCATGGATGTAGACCTAATTCAAATCCCCAAACTTACCCCCACTGAGCAAAAACAATGCATGGAGAAAGGATTATGTTTCTGCTGCAGGAAATCCAGTAACCTCTCTGGCAACTGCCCTACCTTCCCTTCCAATTCTACCCCCTGCCCCCTATGGAGAAAAAGACTAGAAAGGTGCAGAAAGTGGACAAAGAAGAAATCCCCAATCTACAAGAGATTGAGGACAATGACAAAGAAGAGACCCCTGAAGTGAAAGCAGTACTCACTCAGGATTTTTGAAATAGGGCTCATCTGACGTGAAACCCCTCCATATGTAGAACTCATGTACTTGTAGCTGACAAGAAGAAGAAATCAATTCACATCCCTCTCCAACTTGTGATCCCCACTTGTACCTTGAAATATGTTGGAGCTACCGCCTTGATTGACAGCGGAGCTGATATCTCATGCATTGACTGGAACTTCATCCAAAAATACAAACTCCCCAAGGAGTGACTTCCCTCTCCTATTCCTGTCTGAAACGTCGACCAAACCTCAAACAAAAGTGGACTGATCCACTTTACCACTACTCTCTATGTCAGTATTTCTGGGGTTAACCAGAAAATCAAGTTCTATGTCATGCATTGTGGCTCAGAAAACCTCATCCTCGGGATGCCTCAGTTAAAAGCCACTAACCCAATGATCGACTGGAAAACCAAGACCATCTCAATCTCAACTGACAAGGACGAAACTGCTAACCTAAACTCCTCCTACACCTTTGATGAACTACAACATGCTGCCAAACTTTGCCCTCCTCCCCCTCCTCTACCAAAGATTGTCAGACACATTGATACCAATCCAGTCTATGACAAGAAACTCTATGACTACCTGGATCATCATCTCGGCCACCGACTCCCCACCATCCAGACAAATCTCTATAAGATCAACTGAGTAGTCAAACATGGGGCCAGATTCCAATGTGTGTCCCCAGCAGTGGTCCAAGCATTCACTACTGCCACTAAGCTAGCCATCAGAGCTGAATCATCTAAACCAAGGAAAACTCTCCCAGTTGAATATGCCATGTTTTCTTCAGTATTCACAAAAGAATCTGCCGACCACATTCCCCCCTCCAGACCTTACAACCATGCTATCAACCTTGATAAATTGTTCTCCCTAAAAGTTGGAAAACTCTACCCCCTCACCATGGAAGAATAGACTGCCACCGAAGCCTTTCTGGATGAGAACCTAAAATCTGGAAAGATTTGCCCCTCCCAATCCCCACAGGCCTCCCCCTTTTTCTTTGTGAAGAAGAAAGACGGAAGTCTCTGACCCTGTCAGGATTACCAATACCTCAATGAACACACTACCCGTGATACCTACCCCCTCCCTCTTGTTGCTAACCTCATCGATTAATTGAAGGATGCCAAAACCTTCACCAAATTCAATGTGCAATGGGGTTACAACAATGTTCATGTAAAGGACGGTGATCAATTGAAGGCTGTCTTCATTACCCATAAAGGCATCTTCAAACCCACTGTTATGTTCTTTGGGCTGACCAACTCCCCAGCCACTTTCCAATGATTCATGAATAATTCATTCCATGACATGATCACTGAAGAATGGCTCATCATCTATATGGATGACCTCCTCATCTTTTCCCCTGATGACACCACCCACACTGAACGAACCAAGTGCATCCTTCAATGCATGAAGGAACTCGATCTGCATCTCAAACTTGAGAAATGCACATTTGCTGCTCCCGAGGTAGAGTACCTTGGGATGATCATCCGACCCAGCCAGCTGGCTATGGATCCAGTCAAACTCACCAGCATTGCAGCCTGGCCTACCCCCACAAAACTTTGTGATGTCTGGTCCTTCCTTGGCTTTGCCAACTTCTACCAAAGGTTCATTAGCAATTACTCCAACATTGCCTGTCCACTTATCGACCTGACCAAGAAGACCTCTCCCTGGCAATGGACCACCATTCACCAGAATGCCTTTAATGCTTTGAAGAAAGCATTCCTCTTGGAGCCAGTCCTCCAACTACCTGACCCATCCAAACCCTTTGCCATAGCCACTGATGCCTCCAAACATGCTTCTGGAGGCGTCCTCCTACAGACTGACTCAAACAGAGAATGGCACTGCTGTTCCTACCTCTCCCAGTCATTCTCCCCTGCAGAATGAAACCATGACATCTATGACTGTGAACTCCTTGCAGTTATACAGTATGCTCTCTCAAAGCATGGCACCACTACCTCCATGGATCCCCTTTCCTGGTTCAAGTCTTCACTGACCATAAGAACCTTATCTATTCCCAACAACCACAGAAACTTAACTGATGACAAGCTTGTTGGCTCCTTGACCTCTCTAATTTCAACCTTAAACTTATCCATGTCCCTGGCTGCCTCCTGTCTGCCCCCAATGCCCTCTCTCATTACCCAGATCTTATCCCCTCTACCAACGATGATAATGACTCCATCACCCTACTCCCTTCCTCCCTCTTCATCAACCTTATTGACACCACCCTAGCTGACAAGATTGCCATGTCCTCCACCTCCAACCCACTAGTCCTTGACTCCCTCCATGCCATGGAAGGGGATGTTCCAACTAAATTCCACTCTCGCCTGTCAGATAGGAAGTATGATGCTGGTATCCTGACTTACCAAGATTGGATATACGTCCTGGACACCCTCCTCTGCTAACAAATTGTTGCCTGCTTCCATGACTCTCCCCTTGCTGGACACCCTGGTTACCTTAAGACCTGCCAACTTGTTGCTGCAGAGTATTGATGGCCTGGTCTGGCCCAATATATCCACAGGTACATTGAAGGCTGCACCTCCTGTCAGCAACACAAGGTTAACACATACCCCACTGTCCCCCCACTTACCCCCATCAAATCCTCTTGCTCCTAGCCCTTCCAGCAGGTCTCCTGTGACTTAATCACTGACCTTCCCCCTTCTGACAGCTTTGATTCTCTGTTGGTCATGGTTGACCACAGGCTTACTAAGGGAGTAATTCTCTGTCCCACCAAGAAGATGGTCACTGCAGAAGGAATTGCCCACCTCTTTTTCCATAAGGTTTACACTCAATTTGGCCTTTATGACACTATCATCTCCGACTGTGGCCCTCAATTTGCATCCGAATTTGTGAAAGAGCTTGCCAAACTCCTCGGATACCACTTAAACCTCTCCACCACCTATCATCCACAATCCAACAGAGAGACAGAATGTGTCAACCAGGAAGTAGAAACCTTCCTTCACATCTATTGCCATGACAACCCTTTGTCATGGTCTGAAATGACTCCCCACACTGAATTCGCACATAATCCAGCACCACCACCTGACCTAATTGATGGAGAAGAAGAGTACAAAATCAAAATCAAGAAGGTCCTATGACACTGCAGCCCACCTTCTTCCTGATCCAATGGAAAGGATATTCAGCCGAAGAAGACTTTTGGATACCTGAACAAAGCTTGAAAAATGCTCTGTCGGCTCTCCAGAACTATAAGAAACTCCACCCCACTGCATTACCCCCTTAGTCTCCTACATTTCCATGCCCTGCACTGACCACCCCAATTCTTTCAAATACAATATTCCCCTTATGGCCATTACTTACCCTACCCCCTCTGTCTCCTCTGTCTCCTCTGTCACTGATTCTACTATAGATGAGCCCTCCTCCACTGTACCTTCCCCTGGGTGGGAATCCTCCCACCTCCTGGCACCCTTAGCTGCCAGACTTTCTTTCCCTTTACAATTAGCTCCTTCTTCCCCCACCTCCATTGATTCTGTTGACCTCCCCATCTATGCCCACTGCCTACAGGATTCCTTCCTGGACAATGACTATGTAAATTGACTTGACACCACTGCCAGGAGCTCCAGGCTTGCCATACCCATCGAAGCCCATCTTGATATTGGTTCCCCCCTACACATTCTCTACCATGCCTACCTCCAGGCCCATCATATCCACCAATTCTCTTCACCCTGTATCTGTACCTTGAATGCTTGCATAGACCTGGTGCAAGAACAGACTGCCACAGCAGTTGACAGCATCATTGGAGACCTATACATCACCTTTTATCAACTCAAGATGGATGAATTCCTAAGCGACCTGGATAGATACCTATCTGAGCCCTCCTCCTCCCCAGACACCATCTCCACCATTCCCAACTGCCCCTCCCCCACTGCTTGCACCCCCATCTCTGCCTTCTCCAAACCCCTCACCCAGGTGGAAGCTAACACTTTGGAACTAGCTGAAGTTTGTTGGAACAGAGGGACTTGTTTCCAGCAGTATGCCTTATCCCCCACTCATCCACATTATTGCAAAGCTTGCTTTGAATGTCACAAGTTGGGACATGTCCATGTTGACTGCTGATTCTACCAGTGCCCCATCTGTCTCTTATGGCATCCCAGCCATATCCAAGCTGCCTGCCCTCTCTGTCATCCTGTCAAGTCCAGTCCCTCCAGGTACAAGTCCGACGGAGTTCCAGGGTGTTAGTATGAAGTTGGGATGGAGGTCGAACGGAGGGTAAGGAAATAAGGGAGTACTCAATGGATAAGGACATTGGTGCAGGACTTATGTGTTGTGCCCTTGCCGAACCTTGTGTCCTCATATTTGGGGAAGTAGTATGGAGGAGAGTAAGGGAAGGTCAGAAAGGAACTTGGGTGAGGAGGGGTGACTTAGTTGATTTACAAACTGAAGTCTACAGATGGAGGATGCAGTACTTATACTATGGACCAGGACTGAGATTGGAAGAGGGTATGTAGCAAATGATAGATGGTAACTATGAAGTGAAACAAATGATAAGGAGGTATGACAGGAGCATATGGAGGATGACAGGAGACATATGGAGGATGACAGGAGGCATATGGTTAGGTGCGAGAACATGAAACAGAAACATCAAGGGGAATGAAGGGTGATGTCATATGGAGATCTAATAGGAAGACACACAACTCTGGGTACTGGTTATGGACCTGAGTATGGAGGTGCTGGTTGCATACTGGAGATGTAGGGAAATGACCGGAGATGGCCACTTGACTACAGATATGACAGTGTCCCCACGTTAAGGCTGAGCCCCTGAGGCCTACAATGGAGTGGAGGTGAAAATCACTAAGTGGAGGCGGGAATGCTAAGCACATTGTTGGTCCACAGCAGACTTTGAATGGAGTCTGAAATTGACATGATATAAGTCGGGGGTTTGTTGGAGTGACTTCTCAACATCCCTTCATCCTTACCCATTCCTGACAACCACCAACTAATGACATGGTGCTCCTGACTGACCAACTCAACACTCAAATTGCTGTGTTCACCATGCAGCTGCAGGAGATGCAGCGACAACGGGAGGAGCAAAAGGCAGAGAAAGAGCATCTGGCATGGGAAGAGCAGGTGTGTCAAGAGCGAGAGAAGAAGGAGAAGAAGGAGCAGGAGGAGCGACTGTGAAGGGAGTGGGCAGAGAGGCAGTGGGTGGAGGAGGAGCGAGCGTGGAAGGAGAGGGAGGCAGCAGAGGCAGCCTGAGCCCAGGAGAAGGGCAAGGGGAAGGTGAATCGTCAGTAACATCACGGATGACTGGAGTTGACTGCCCACACAGGAAATTGTGGAGCTGTTCTCCTCAGAGGATAAAGGAAGGGTGTTGCCCCTGAGAAAGAGGAGAAGGACCGCAAAGGGGAAGGCCTGTGAATGGTGTTACGGTAGAGTGGTCCCCCTCTCCTTTTTCTTCTTTCCTTACTCACTGGTACAATACCTAACCATACTTACTATACGATTACCCTTAGCAAACTCCTAACCCAGGAGTTAGCTATCCTCTTATCACTTACCTCAGTACCAGTGAGGTTTACATTTCTTTATCTTTGTTTACTTATACTTTCCTTTCTGCACCACTGCCCAGTGCAGTGTCGCCCTTTGTCCTTCCTTGGTTCCCCTCGGTCCCCATGGCCCCGCGGGAACCTCGGACTTCCATTTATATCTCCAGCACATGTCAGCCTCATTGCTGCTGTGCACCTCTTTCGACTGGCATGCTTGCATGCCCCTTTTGTCAGTTCGCACTCAACCTCACCATTGAGGAAGTGCTCCCTTTCTTCTTCCAGCGTATCCCTTTAGGAAACGCTGGACCCTTTCCTCTTCCAGCAGATACATGACCATGGTCCGTGTTAGTGTACAGCCACTCGTGTACACTATATAAACCCTGGTGGAACTGGCTGGAAACCCCAGCTAGTTCTACGCAATCTACGTGTATCTACTGGCATCCAGAGAGCTCGCTTCGCCTTCAACACCTCAAGGCTCCGCTTACTCTTCTGTGGTCTAAAGGTCGCCCTAAGACCTGCTTGCAGAAGTTCTGGACTTAGGACTGTAGGCTTCCGCATCTACGTTGTCCAGTGAAGTCCCGACGACAGTTATCTCTTTGACTTGCCACTGAGATACCGTGTGCGTCGTAACAAATGGGGGACATGTGACTGGTGCTGTCACCACGAAGTTGAGTGTGAGCCGCCAGAGCCCGGGATGAAGGGCATGTCGTGTAGGGCCTGTGCTGCCCTGCATATCTTGTGCAGGCAGAGCGCTTTGGAGGAGGTGCTGGAGGAGGCAGAGGAGGTGGAGGAGAGGCCATGGAAGCGGAGGCCCTGACCTGAGGTTGTGGTGCCTCCCTTCCCAAGGGCAGTGCGGACCCAGGAAGCATCGCAGGAGGTGGGCAGCTCCAGAGAGGGAGTGGCCACTGGGGAGATGGACATGTGGGCGGTAGCCATGGTATGCAAGATGATGGTGCACCTGGGGACCATGGTGGGGGAGTTGGGGAGGATCCATGGGGTGATGGAAGAGATCAGAGAAGAGCAGAGGGAGAGGAAGGAAAAGCAGAGGAGAATGGAGGAGAAAGGAGTAGGGATGGAGGTAGGGATGGAGGAAAGAGGAGTGGGGACAGAAAGAGAAGAGAAGGAAGCAGAGGAGGAAACGGAGGAGACAGAGGAGACAGAGGCAGTGGAGGAAGTGCAGGAGTAGTTAGTCATATATTTTGTCTCTCTTTTGCTTTTTTGTGGTCCCAATGTGATATAAACACAAAATAACTAAGTGAAAACGGAGAAGGATAACAGTAAAAAGGAACATCAGAGTAAGTCCGGCACTAGGAGAAGTCAGGTCTGGGCTTGCTAGGGTACCTCTGGTGGAAGTCCACAACTAGCTCCTTTGCATGTTCTAGCTCCGTAGCAAGTAGCCAGGAGGTCTTGTCATCAGTTCCTTCATACCCAAGCCAACATACCAAGTACAGGAGTTGACAGTGGTGTCATCTCCGATCGATCTTGGAGTTCAAGATCTCCTCGATCTCGTACTCTGGTTCACTGTCAACTCCGATTGGAGGAGGCAGTGGTTGGACCTGATTCAGTATAGTATTTGGAATGCAAGGTTCTATCTGTGAGATGTGGAAAACCAGATGTATGGAGTTCATTGAGTCAGGCAGTCGTAATGTATAAGAGTGAGAACCAGCCTTAGCAATAATAGTAAAAGGTCCTAAATATTTTTTGGAGAGTTTTTTGGAGGGTCTAGTGGATCAGAGGAACTTTGCTTTGAGGTATACTTGATTTCTGACTATGAAGTCTGGAGCAGGGGTACGCTTCTTGTCTGCTGGTCCTTGGTAGCACTGCTGCACTTCCAGCATCTCCAAACAGAGGAAAGTATGGAGTTCATCTAAATCCGTGATGTAGGACTGGGCTGTGGAGGATGAGAGGTGGAGATCAGAGGAGACAGAGAAGTTCGGGTGGTAACCTTTATTGGCAAAGAAGGGGGACATGCCAGTGGTAGCACTGGGTGTGTTGTTATAGGAGGATTCCGTGAGCAGAAGGAGTTCCGACCAATTGTCTTGTTGGTAACTGTAGTAAATCCGAAGGTATTGTTCAAGAGTTTGGTTAGCACATTCAGTTTGACCATCCCCCTCAGGGTGATAGCCCGAAGTGAAGTGGAGGCACATCTCAAGAGCTTTCCCTAAGGAACAGAAGAAGTGTGATACAAACTTGGAATTCCAATCTGAAGTAACATGGGCAGGAACTCCATGTTTGGAGAAGACATGTATCAGGAACAACTTAGCTAGCTCAGCAGAGGTAATGGTATCATGAGTGGGAATGAAAATTGCCTGCTTGGAAAGCTGGTCGATGACTACAAGGATGGCTGTGAAGCCGTCTGAAGGGGGAAGTTGTTCAATGAAATCCATGGAGATGGAGTTCCATGGTTTCTCTGGTATGGGGAGTTGCTTCAGAAGTCTGTATGGACGATATCAGGGAGTTTTGGCATGAGCACAGGTGGTACAGGAATTGATATAGTCCTTGATGAACATACAGATGCCTGGCCAAGTGTATTCCTGTTGAACCAGTTCCAGTGTGCAGTTCTGTCCAAAGTGTCCAGCTATAGGGTGGTTATGGAAAGTCCAGAGAACAGTAAGATGGAGATCAGCAGCATTGGGGACATAGACACGATTGTCCCAGAGAAGGAAGCCGTTGGAATGAACGGTCCAACATGGACCCCTAATAGTGTCGGAGGAAAGGAGGGGAGATGCAATGGGATCATTGGGAAGCACAGAGAGGATATCGGAACAGAGCTGGTCAAGGTCCATCAGAACACTAGTCCAGAGCAACAAAGTAGCAAGGTAGGTAGCCCGCAAGGACAATGTGAGTTGCTTGGAGGTAAAGATGGGCTTATAGTTCCCAGGATTGATACAAGTGTAGTCCCTATCCCCCTCTTTGGGATAGACATCCCAACATCTAGTCAAAGCATCAGGCTTGGCACCCAGTTTACTAGGGCAGTATCTCACAGCTAAGTTAAGCTGGTAAAGGTACTCAGACCACCAGGCCTGGCGCCAAGTAAGGAGTTTTGTAGAGGAGAAGTACTCCAGGTTTTTATGGTCCATGACAACATCAATAGGCAGCAAGGAGCCCTTGAGGTGGTGCTGCCAACTCTGAAAAGCCTTGAAAATCGCCAGGAGCTCCTTGTCATGAGTATTGTAGTTCAACTCCGCATTAACTAGTGTCTGGGAGTAGAAAGCGACAGGATGGAGCTCAGAGTCAGAGAAGATAATGGAGAGGATATCGGCGATGGCATAGTTGGAGGCGTTGGTTTCCACGACCAAAGGAAGGTCCGGTGAAGAAGGTAAATCCTGACTGAAGTGTAAACACTCAGGGGGATTGAAAGAAAATGTAAAAAGGGTGCAAGAGGTTTTCTTGACCCAAGGGAACCACAGGGAAAGCTGCTGAGGGATGAGGAAGAGTCTAGGACTCAAGGAAAATAAAAGTCGTCTGACAGAATAGACAGAAAAATGAGTCCAAAAATTAAGATGCCAAGAAGGTAAAACTGTATTCCAAGACATAGAACAAAGCTTTTATAGTCCTGGCATTCCCAAGACTTCCAAAAGCGAATGGTAACTAATCTATTCCAATCCAGATAAATTCAGGTCATTCTGGATGTCATTTTCAACATTTCCAGCAGTAGAAATGCTCAATCCGGGTCTGGACAGCACTGCAGTGGTCCAGATTGCTCCAAACGGACCCGGAATGAACTCAGAACAGTCAGGGAATATGTAGGAATGATAAGGGATGGAATGCGAAGTGTGTAGGTATAATAATAATGCGAAAATGGTCTCTACGAACCTAAGGAACTTGAGTTCCTTACACCAGAAGCCAATGGGTGAGGACCAGAGTGGAGGTAAAGGCATCCTTAAGACACTGAAAAGACTGCTGACAATCATCGGAGAAGACCCAAGGGGCCCCCTTATGGGTCAGGCGAGTGAGCAGAATTACAATGTTAGAGTAGCTGTGGATGAATCTGTGATAGAAGTTGGCAAAGCCAAGGAAGGACTGAATGTCTTTGACCTTCCGAGGTTCTGGCCAGCCCAAGATGGTCTGTATCTTGTCATTGGCCATCGTGAGGCCAGAGGGAGAGAGGATATATCCAAGGTACTCGACAGTATCCATATGCCATTCACATTTATCTGGTTTGAGGTAAAGTCCATTGGCTCGGAGCCACCAGAGAACCTCATGGACATGCTTACGATGAGAAGCAGGGTCGGAGGAGTAGATGAGGATGTTGTCAAGGTAGATTACTATGGAAACATCCAACAGATCCATGAAGATAATATTCATGAAATGCTGAAATGCTGCCAGAGCATTAGTGAGACCAAAAGGCATAACCAACCATTTGAATGAACTCCAATGAGTACGGAATATGGTTTTCCACTCATCACCTTCAGCAACATGGACCAGATGGTACGCATGCCAGAGATCAAGCTTAGTATAGATCTTTGCTCCACTAGGGGCTTCGAGGAGGTTGGAAGTGTGGGGAAGAGGATATCGGTCTTTCCTAGTGATCTTGTTAAGACCACGAAAATCCACACAGAGCTGAAGGGACACGTCTTTCTTTTGAACAAAGAGGATTGGAGCTGCATGGGGGGAAGTGAACTGGCATATGAAGCCTATCCAAAGGTGTTCATCAAAGAAGTCCCAAAGGGCTCCTTGTTTGGAGGGAGAGATGGAGTAGAGCCGACCAATTGGAGGTTTGGCCCCCTCTTTCAGGTCAATCTTTAGGTCAAAAGGGCAATGAGGGGCTAGTGTATCGGCCCTTTTCTTACTGAAGACATCCACATAATCGTGATACTCTGGAGGTACTCCAGAGAGGTCTGGAGCATTGTCAGAGTCAGTAGGTTCAACCATGGAAGTGGAATGAGCAGAGATAGACTGAAGAGAGAGAGTGAACTCAACAGAGCCCTCCAACTTTGATGCATGCTTAAAAGCAGCAGCATTGACAAAGGAGATATGAGGGTTCTGAAGTCCAAGTGCTGTAGGTGAGTCTGAGGGTGTTTCCTGAGGATGGCTGGCTAGGCTGGGACTAGCCTGTTGTGGGGTGTCAGGGAGAATGGAAAGCAGTGGAATGGAGTTCAACTCAGGAGACTCGGAGATCGATGTCAGGGTTGGCATTCCCTGAACAGGAGGTCGGAATGTGATGCTACTCATAGCCCAATCAATCAACAGATTGTTGCAGGCAAGCCAGCAATGTCCAAGAATCCAACTGCATGAGGAATCCAATGAGGTAACAAAAAATGTTTCAGAGGTGGAAACACCAGAGGTGAAGGTCAGATGGAGTTTAACGGCGGAGGTAATGGAGGCTGAGGAAGATCCATTGAAGAGTCGAAGAAGAATCGGAGGAACGGGGTGACTGGGTATCTGATGTTTTTGAACAAACGCTGAATCTATAAAGCAATGAGTAGAACCAGAATCTATCAGGACAGGTATATCAGAAAGGTTGAGATCAGAGATAGTGATGAGAGGTTGGAGTGAATTAGAGTCATAAAGAGCGGACACGTTAAGACATAACTCTGTTAGAGCACAGTCTGGAATAATGTGACTCCCAGTCTGTGCTTCGGAGGAGTCGCATTCTATTTTTTCACCTCAGAGGAGGTGGAGCTCGAAGCCAGTGGCACTGGAGTAGTGGCAGCAGCTCTGGCCTTCGAAGCCCTAGATGTTGCTTTTGGGCAACTACCAGCAGTATGCCTGGGAAGTCCACAGAATAAGCATAGGTGTAGTTTTAACCGACGTTGACGCTCCTCCAGTAGGAGTTTACTGTCCTTGCCTAGCTTGGAGGTGATAGATTTGGAGTTAGCAGCAGGAGAGGTAGTGTTACCCTTCTTGTTGCTATTGTTGTGCTTATGGTTTCCTCCAGAACCAGAGTTGGAGGAACCCTTGGACTTATCTTCCTTTGGCTTTGAGTTGTTGGTCTGAGAGGAGTTATTAGTAGACTTCTGAGAGGTTGTCTGGGTCCTGGAGTTTGACCCTGAGGCCTTGGTCACACACTGGACTTTGTCCTTATGCTTCCAATACCTATGATTGATCTGTTGTGCCAGAGCATGGAGTTCCTGAAGGTTATCTGGCTTGCTTTGATGAGCAATTTCGTCTTTAATCCGATCCAGAAGTCCAGAGTAAAAGCTCCTTTGGAGCGCTCTGTGACTCCAGTCTCAGACTTGGTTAGCAAGTTGATTCCACTCTACAATGTACTTCATAATCCATTGCATCTTCTGCATCTGCAGTTGCTCAAGTTGAGCTTCTGCATCAGCTACAGGGTTGTGTGGTCCAAAGTTAGTTTGAAGCTCATACAAGAAAGATTGCCAATTGTCCATCCAAAGTAGGCAGGCTCCTGGAGCTTCAGTTCCAAGGAGATCCGGCCTGAAATATTTGAGCACAACACCCTTTAGATAAGATTGGGTGAACGTTACCTTAGTCCGTTTCTTGCGGTAGGTCTTTGGGTTGGCTTGGAGGTTGAGTTTGCATTGCATGACGAAGGGACGGAGTTTCTTCAGGTCAGTTCTGTTAAAAGGATCTGGTTCGCAGACTTTAGGCTTAGAGTCTTTGGAATTCCATTTTCATTGGAGTGCTTGGCGAGTCATGCCCCTGATCGCGTCAGCGAGCTGAGTGAAGGGTTTAAATGCTAGCGGGACTTCATTGAGATCTTCGTCTGAATTCCTATGATCAAAATCGGAATTCAAAGAACTCAAAGAAGAGTCAGAAGGTTCATTAGGATCATCGACAATACCATCATTGTTCCTGCCACCTCTGTCTCCATGTTCTGGGGTTAATGGATGTTGGTTGTATAGATCTGCATGATTGTCGTCCAGCAGGACTCAGAAACGCAGACCTTCAAGGGAAGGTTCCCAGGGAAGCAGAGCAAGTGGGGACAATAGAGCACATAAACCTGATCTGGAGATCGAGGGAATGGCTTATTGGGTAAAGCTGATGAATTTGCCAGGGATCATGCAGGTACTACCAAACACAGTTTGTAGCATGCCAGCATGATGTGAATTGTGAGTAGTTCTGGCTGGCATAATGAGGTTCAACAAGGGTGAGTTTGTAAATACTGTCAAGTCTGGTCCCTCCAGGTACAAGTCCAACAGAGTTCCAGGGTGTCAGTACAAAGTTGGGACAGAGGTCCAACAGAGGATAAGGAAATAAGGGAGTACTCAACAGATAAGGATGTTGGTGCAGGACTCATGTGTTGCACCCTTGCCGAACCTTGTGTCCTTGTATTTGGGGAAGTAGTATGGAGGAGAGTAAGGGAAGGTCAGAAAGGAACTTGGGTGAGGAGGGGTGACTTAGTTGATTTACAAACTGAGGTCTACAGACAGAGGATGCAGTACTTATACTACAGACCAGGACTAAGATTGGAAGAGGGTATGTAGCAAATGACAGATGGTAACTATGAAGTGAAACAAATGATAAGGAAGTATGACAGAAGCATATGGAGGATGACAGGAGACATATGAAGGATGACAGGAGGCATATGGTTAGGTGCGAGAACATGAAACAGAAATGTCAATGGGAACAAAGGATGACGTCATACAGAGGTCTGATAGGAAGCCACACAACTCTGAGTACTGGTTATGGACCTGAGTATGGAGGTGCTGGTTGCATACCAGAGATGTAGGGAAATGACCGGAGATGGCTGCTTGACTACCAGAGATCATGGATATGACACATCCCCCTCCCTGACAACAATCCTTTTCTTCATCTTCCTCCTTCCGGTCAGTCCAACATCCCACCACTTCTTGCTCTGCCTGCATGTCCACTCGAGGATGTTCCTTATGAAGGAACTCTCACCCCATCACCTCCCCAACTTCTGCTCCTGTTTGAAGGAATTCATGCCCTCCTACCCCTCCCAGAGCAGCAGGTGAAGACTATGATAACACTATTGACAACATCAGTTGGGGGAATATTACTGTTGCGACCCAATCGTACTAGGGATAGAACCTAGTGACAGATAAGGCAACACCAAATAAGATGTCGCCAGAATAAAAGAATAGATAAAGGATTGGAGCAGCTTAATGCTACAATTGTACTCTGGGGAGAATACAAGAGGACTAAGCTGGAGAGCTTAGGCCGTCTTGTGCTAGCATTATATACTACAATGCCCATAGGCGATACAAATAGTATGCTACACAAGTAAACATCTAAATAAGGGAATGCCCAGCGACCTACGTGGTCCTAGGACATGACATCATAGATAACTATCTACGGTGCGTACACCATGAGGCTTAATGTCCGTTGTGTGAGAACACTGTCCCTTGGGAATGTCACCCGTGGGTACATCAGTGGCGTCTCCACCTCCTATATCGTAATATCGGATCTGATCTAGATGTGGATCTATCAAGATACCATCTCATCTCAGATATAGATCTCTTAATGTCCGTAGTCGTAATATATACGTAATACTACATGTAATGTTCATATGAGCCTCGTTGGCCATCGTATGCTATGCTACAAGGTAAATGTACTTATATATTATGTAATATGAGATATCCCATGGTCACGTGCCATCTCTAAGGGATTCTCTTAGGAATACGTCGTAAAGTATAGGTGGCTACCGTTGTAGTCCGTATCTGTACTGATAATCATCAGGCAATGCCTTCACATGCGACTATCTTTCGTGATATGTCCTTGATTATTAAGTGTTACGATGTCAAATCGCAACAATTACTGGCTCTCCTGGGGCCTCATATGGCACATTCTAGTAGGGGACTTGTTAGATCCTTTGTCAATGACTCGATCATACAACAGGGGTAATGTTACGATTTCTTTCTTTTTCTTGTTCTCTCCACTTCTCTTTGTATTACTAAGCCTCATGTTGACTCATGCTAGAGGCTGTATTCATTTCTTAGTCATCTTCCTTATTGCTGACCAACCTCCCTTCCCATCAGTCTTACTCATCATTTGCTTGGTCAGCAATTCTACTACCTTCCACCATATTCTATAAGGTTCTATCTTTCATTTCTGAAATGTATATAAACCAGTTGTCTACCTGCGTTGTATTTCCTAACTTTGACCAACTTGGAAATCTATCCAGTAGACTCCTCAAACTTCCTTGAACCCTTGGACTTCTATAAGTCAATTGTGCCACTTTGAAGCACATGCTTTTGTCTCACTTCGAACTGCCATCCAAAGTTAGGATGAACCTTTGAACCTACAAATCTCAGAATGTTCCTCATCCTAGGAGGAACCCTTGACCCTACATTCGACCAAGTCCTACATTAGTACTTCAGTACAAATGTAACATTGATGATAGGAGCAGTTCCCACCAGCTGAAGGGCATGGAAACAGACAAGAAGACTCTTGAGGAATGGGATCCACTGGACACCATATCCATAGGAACACACCCATTGTTGGGAATGAAGGGGACAAGATCTGCTGGATAAACATCCATAGGAATGCACTCATCAAGGTGGCTGTGCACAGGAAGAAAGGAGCTTCCCCTAGCAGTGAGAGGAAGGGGAGACAAGGATGAGGGACAAGCCCTTGGAGCATCAACATTCTAGCAATAGACTGAGATTACATAGAATAAGCTAAAGAATATAGAGCAGTATCTAGAGCTTATATACTACTTGGCTAAAACCCTAGGCCCTAGCCCTATGCCCTGGAAGATAAAAAGTGGGGTAGAGGGCAAGACCAAAATAGGTATACAACCCTGGACCCAGTGAGGTTGAGGGTGAAAGGAAGCATGACTCTTGTGGAGTCATGCACTGAAACCTGCAGAGTTTCCAGAAGGGAACTGTTCCAAGAATAGAATAGTAGCCCTTAGCCCAAGAAGATCAAAAGTGTAGGGCAGAGGGTTCTGAGGTAAGATAACAGATGACTCAACAGGAGTCGTCCCATAAGGGGGCATCCAGGCTCAGGGTCTGGTGCAGTCTGTCAACAAACTGCACAGCATCAGTGGTCACTAGGAAAAAGTAGGCCTGTTCACAGGTGAGGCCATCCAATTGTAACAGGTACTCCAACTGTTGCAAGAGACATTCCCATGAATAAGAATTGGAGTTGCCTAGCTTAGATGTCAGTATGGATCTCTGGTCTCAGATGAACTTGGATTTGTATATGGGCTCAGATATGTACATGATCAATCATTGAAGACTGTATCATACTATGTACCCACTTCCATTGATAAGATGTTCAGCATTGTGGTATGGCCATGTGAAGGATAAGTGGTGAGACAATGATCTCTTTGGTGTTGTGTGCTGCTTGTTGCATGAGCAGGAGGCAAGCAGGGAATGGTTGGGTGATGGTCAGGCAATTAATATAAATCACACAGAATACTTCAAATATTGTCCACAGATCATATGTCACCATATATTTCTAATATATACTTCAGACTAATTGTTCACCAGTATACATCAGCAAACATGCAAAGAGTCTAAATGATCTTATTGGCAGTTATGACTCTTATTTCAGAGTATTTTCTTAACATAGACTTATTATCTGATTTAAGACTTTCAAGGTCCTTTCAGAGCTTTTCAGAGCTTTCAGAGAGGCGATCTGAAAATCTGAAATCTCTGAAAGGACCTTAAAAGTTTTAAA